>CABFOV010005356.1:17212-43361 GCA_902141375.1 Timema poppense
ATTAATATTTCCAACACACATATTGAAGAATCATCATAGACTCTACCATAAAATTTGAGTGACTAACGACATTTTTATGAGGAATAAATTTAATTTTCCAAAAAATAATTAAATTTTCAAAGTAAAATGTAGCCTATGTTACTCTCTGATAATGTAGTTTTATATTGGTGAAAGAATTTTTAAAATCGGTCCAGTAGTTTTTGAGTTTATCTATTAAAAACAAAAAACCAATCTTTCCTCTTTATAATATTAGTGTAGATTGTTACAGTAAATTTCGTACTGTCAAAAATAGTCTTCCCTTCCAAAGTGAAATATACGTTACCTACATCGGTGAACCCGCGAACTAAAATTCAAACTCATTTAGTAAAGATGGCCGATGACAGGGAGGTATGGGTTCTATCCCAAATGGGTGTTATTTCCTATATTATTTATCATCCGTCTCGGTGGCGTAGTTGGCTAACGCGCTTGTAGTGTTGAGCTCGACTGCTGAGGACGGGGAGATCGAGGTTCGAATCTCGGTCGGTTGAACTGGTGGTGGTTTTTCCTAAATGGTTTTCCACTCTACTTCCACGCAAATTCTGGCTCACTTTCTATAATTCAATCTTCCTAATCCATTAGAGTAATTAGTACTAAGAGCGTATAACCCGAACGGGTAGTAAGACGCGGTGCTAAATATTATTATATTATTTAGCAATCCTCATTCACGCAAATACGGGTACATTTATTCTAGATTATACCATCATCATTCATATTAGGCTAATTTACTACCCCGACGGGTAGTAAGACGTGGTGAAAATCAACAACATCGTTTAAAGGGGAACAGCCCTCTGATTTGGTAAATGTGAATAATATGTTGCTATCTCTTTGACCTTCATTGTTAAGACTTGTGTAGTTTCTTCTTATAATCAACATCTCCGAATAATATAATTTAATAAATATTTATTCAAATTGTTTTTACACAAATATTTAGATTTGAATATTTTTTTGTATGATTATACGTTAATATATTTGTTATAAGAGTCATCTAAAAACCACATTAAACGCTTTTTCTTGGTTTTTTAACCCCCTTCCTCTTCCCACCTCCCACACAACCATGTTACAAAATTAATATCAGTGGTCCCTAACCCTATGCCCGCAGGCGCCATGGTGCCCACCAAACCTTTTGCGTCTACCCGCCACTTTTTGACCACAAATGAAATGTTCTTGACTAATAATTTTAATCTGTCACTTTTCCGACAAAATTCAAGTTTGTGCTTATCTCCAGGCGTGCTGTTCTCAAAAAGTTGATGATTGAAAGTCCCTCCTCTTTTCAATCTCCCCCCCCCCGCCCCCCGCCCCCCGCCCCCCGCATTCCTTTTTCTTTGCCGGCTCATTTACAAAGTGTACTTTTACTCGGATCCCCTGTAGTTTCAAGCTGAATGGTTTTAATTTTTCCTAATCTCAAAGACTTACTCCCTTCCATCATTCTCATCACACTCACTAACACCATGCGAATACTTCCTATTTCCTTTGTAAATATCTCGACATGTACCTACCCAGCTTTGTTGCCTGAATAAACACAGAATAAATATATATTTTAAATATGTACTCTAGCGCCAAAATGGTAGTGATTAGTTAAAAAGTTCCCTGTTTCTTTATTTTGGTCTTATTAAAACCCGTAAATAAAGCAGTAGTAAAAAAAATGTCAACTTTGAGGGGGTTGAACATCCCTCCCTCCCCCCATGGCTAGGCCTTGAGTAATACCCAAAACCAGATGTAACGTTACAATCACTGTTGGTAACTTATTTTTTTAACATTATATGTATTAGATCTGTATTACGTAACACTGTGATGTAGCTACCATTTAGATATTAGAGCTTCCCCCTCAGCTCCTACAAAGCACGTTACGTGGTTTATGGATGGCCCCATATACCATTTAAACATCACACCTATAGTCGCTTAGAAATATCAATTGAGAAAAGTATCAAACTGCAATTATTTTTTTAAAAATTACGGAAGTAATTTGAAATATTCACATTATGCGTTAGAAATAATGCCGAAGGCATTTAATCTTCATCCGGAAATTATATATGAAGTATAAACGATACAAGTTGAAGTAAACATAGGTTAACAAAACATACTATATATAAAATGTTAATTTTATTAATTATTTAGATATTAATTATCTTATATGTGCATGAAAGGTTTATTTTCACTAACCATACATTTTCTGAGTAAAGAAAGATAATTCCACATATACCACGTCCATATAAAAAAGGGCTCTGTGAGTACTCGTATTTCGAGCTCTGAGCCGAGCTCGTCGCTTAGCTCGAGATCGAGATCTAAAGTTTTATAGACTCGTCATTTTTGAGTCTCCACTTGATGTACTTAATAATCAATTTTTCTAAAAGCAATAGTAAGCATAGTATATTTAATTGAGATAATATCAGCAAATCCACTTATAAGTCATTTGGTTACTTAACAAATAGTTAAAAATTAGTTTCAATTTTCATATTAATAACGTAATAGAGCTTTAAAACCACTTTCGGCTGGTAAATTTTGTCAATATTGTCGTCCATTTTGGATTATACTTGAATGAAGTTGTTCATTTGTATTGCCATTGCAATGCAATACAAATAAAATAGTTAAGAAGATTACTATATTATTTAAAGATTCCTTTTACTATTTTTACCTGTTCCCCTTCTAAAATAATAATTTTTGTTAAATTAAAAATATAACATCATAATTATATTATGTTAAATGTTTTCAAATCTAAGATATTTAACACTCGTATTAACTAATACGTTTAGCGACACAAATATCTCTAATTTAGTTACTATTTAGTTATAGAATTATGTTGGTTAAACCGTTTAAAACCAATGTTGATCTCATTCATTGAACTACATATTTTACCAAACTTACCACTTTTATATTAAAAAAGCTCTTACTATTGCATATTGTTTGATAGAAATATTGTTTTTAATATTAAAGTATGAGCATCAACTTTTATAAGCATTAAAAATTAAATTGAAGTAAATTTTTCAATAACATAATGTCTAACGAGAGCCCGCATAGTGCGCATTTTCAACTGCGCATAGAGAAATGAAAATGGAACAGAAGACGTGATCATACACGTCAATTGCATTAACTTTTAATCAAGACAGCGGAGAAACACTCTACAATAATGTAAAATGATAGTGAAGGAAGCCAACCGGAAAGGATAGTTAGGTTATGCCTAGATATAAACAAACACACTTCTCTATTTCTTCTTAAACTTTTACACTTCCCACTTTTTCAAACTTCCACAGTTGCACATTGTTTTGAATTTTCGGAAATATTTATTTTTCAAATTAAAATACATTAATGAAAAAGTAATATTCCTATTAATTCCAACTAATGTGCAACTGTGGAAGTTTTGAAGACGTGGAAAGTATAGAAGTTTAAAAATACATGAAGAGAGAGGTGTGTTTATTCTTAATTAGATCTAACCTAATTATCCTTTCAGATTGGCTTCCTTCACTATCATTTACTTTACACCAGTGTTTCTACACTGTCTTGTTATACATTTCCAAGCCATCATGCACTTATTTATTTTATTAACTTTGTTTTATAATTGTTAGTGTAATTTTAATGTACTTAAATTATTATTACTAGCACCGCGTCTTACTATCCATTTTGGGTTCTACGCACTTACACTAATGTGTAATTGTAGGGTGATTGTGAGATTAAATGGAGGATCTACAGTTTAACGTAGAATCCAAACCACAGTGGAGGCCTGGCATTTAATGTCCTTAAAGACATAAGTGTTGAAACCATTTCAATTATCTGTTTTAATTAGATTTTTATTTGAGTGTTCTTGTTTTTTAAATTGTGTTTTATATATGTTATTTCTAATTTAAAAATCGATATTTTCATTATTTAACATGTTTTTCAAAAGCATTTAATATTCATAAAAATGAGTTTCATCCATATTTTAAGAACATGTGTTTTAATATACTTTTTAACATTTTAAAATTATGAATAGGCCTATACTCCAACATGACTCGAACTCGGGAGCTTTTAGAGATACTCTACTAAAGTTCGACTGGAATGAAATAAACCCAAGCTCACAGATCCCTCATATAAAGGTTATTCTGAAATTTCTAATTTTAACTTCTTTAAGCGACTTTTTGCAGATATAATTATATACACACTCACAGGATAGTGTTAAGGAATATTCATTCAAGACTAATGAATACTGAATAATAATTCTAACTATTATTTTGTTTAGCTTGGTTTATCAAATAAATATAAAATATAGTATGCTTCATAAGTAACAACTTATATTAGCTACATCATATATACCTTATCTCTATGCATTAATGTTCAATAAATTATATAACTTGTCTACATAAGTAGGCCGATAAATAAATAAATATTTTATCTTGTTTGTGTATATATATTCCCTATGCTTATCTGGAATAAATTTAAACATTTAAAAAGTTAATTTTAAAACTACTTTAATTCCCTCTAGTGGTAATTATAATTTTTATTGGGTTTTGAAGAAACTTTGATATTAAATATTTTATTCAATGCTATATATATTAAAACCTACTCCACGGTGTGTAAATATTAGTTTAAAAAATAGGTTTTTCTACTTTTATTAAATGTTCTTTTAAAAATAAAATATGTATATATGTAATTTTTTCAGACAAGATACGTTACATTCCAAAGTAATTAAAATGAGATAAAAATATTGTTTTTTAAAATAATATTGCCGGAAGAAAACCAACATAGCACGTGCATATTACATTTTAATTTAAAAAGAGTGTTTATTAATATAGTAGAAATATTATTTCTGAGTTTCATTTATAACCAAATTTTGCAATCTGAATTTGTACTATAATTTCTATTAAATTGAAAGTTTGTATCCACCCTGGTCATTTATGAACTAAACTTTAACGAATCTAAAGTGACGATGGAGAAGTCTTTTACTGGTGAAATATTTCAAAAACCAAAATTAAGAAGCAGTTTGATTGGTGAAGAAATCAGATACTAAATGTGAGCTATGAAGACTAACAGTTTAAGAAGAATGTTGCTGGTGATGAGCTGTTTAGTGGCGGTCTTTGTCATCATCAATGGAACTTCTGTGCAAGGTAAGAACATATCCAATGTTATAGCCGACTAGCAATCCCTTGCGCCAATTACCAACACGTAGTAAAAAAAAATGTAATAAAAACCTTTTCTAAATTAAAGAAAATAAATATTTATCTCAAATAAATAAAAACTAAATAGAGATTAATTTTAGTTTTAAAGAAAATTTATTTAAAAATAGAAAATTTATAACATATAAACGAGGCGCTTATATTTACAGAGTTTTAGAGATAATTTTGGTGTTGAATATAATATTATTTACGTCTGGTGGGAAGAGGGCCTATAAAGGATGTGAGAATTTTTTCCAGTGGTGCGTCTGAGCTGAGGAGGAATCAAAAGGAGTTGAGGAAGGAATTTTATCGGTTAAGGTTTCCAGGGTATCCCCCCACCCAAATATGTGCCCCATAGTTCCATCATTTCTGGAAATTAGTTGGGAAAGGGGTGAAGGGGGTGATATTTACAACATTCGATAAAAAATAGTTGTAATTTTAATAGTGGTTTCACATCTTCAGGTTAACATATTTTTCTTACATTCCTCATTTGTCGATTTAAACCCATAAAATTGATAAATATTGGGTCTAACAAGAATATAACCTCTCATATTAAAGAGACACGGATAATGATTTGCAATATACTTAACTTTGGCTATAGCCCTACTTGACAGCTATGGAAGGTATGCTATTTAGTCCATATCCAGCACTGCTTCTCAACACAACCTTATCTAACAAGCCTAGAAAGTTTATATTTGGCTTACATAATTAGGGAAACCTAAAAGTGTACATCTTATTCGTATATTTTATTAAAATTCTTACATAAATTATGAGCTTGACCCCTTGACCACATATTTGGGATATTCCAAAACTAAGTTACGTAGCTAGTACATTTTTGACGTATTAAAAAATATATTGTGAGCATATTTTATTAGATCATGTGATCACCTGTACGGGTAGCTCCCAAACGTAGGCACATAAAAATGTGAAGCTTGGTTTAGGGTTTTAGGGAAAATAATGGGGGAGGATGCGCTTATTGTTACTTTTTTAAAGACTCATCAAAAAAGGTGTCTGAGATTACCCAGTAAAATAAATTTAAATTTTTTTCTTTAACATACCGTCTTACTACTAATTAGAGTTTGTGAAGTAATTAAACAAATTCAAAGTCAATGTTGTCTTTATAAAAAAGAATGTCCGTGACGCCACACCGTTTATAGTATAAATTACATGATTGCGTGAAAAAAATCCGTACATGTTTAATAATGCAATCCCGGACACCTTTTTCGAGGATTCTGTATAATTTTATCAAGCATGACCCCTGAGACTATATGAACACAGGCACGGGGGTCTATAAAAACAAATATACCCAGAAAAATGGAAACTTTGCATACGTACTCAGGGAAAGCTAATATTATGCAAAGAGATTTTTTTTAAAAGCTTTTACATGTTTTACGAGTCTTGAAATTTTAATCGTGTGATCACCAATTTAAGATGTTATAAAGATATACAATATATTATTATTATGTGTATGTCTTACGAAAGTTCCATTTCATTTGTTTGTGAAATTATACCACAAATGTGCCCTGTCCTCTGCCTCCTCCTTCAGCTCCCAGAATTTTCTTCTTTCCCTCAAGTCTTCCAATATTTTAATCCTCCTTCTTCCTAAGCTCCGCCTCCCTTCTACCTTTGATTCTATATAGTCGCGGAGAAAAATGTTCCCCCTAAGGATGTGTACGATCCAGTTTTTTTGTATCGAGGAATCACATCCAAAATTTTTTCTATTCTCAACAAAACTTCTTAGGACTTATTCATTTGTAACCCTTTCTGCACACAAGACCTATAAACTATTAAAAACTACCATTATATTACACAGCCCTGTTTATCAATACAATGAAGTATCTCACTTCTTTTTATATAACTCTCTTTCCTCTCATTAATAAAGTACTATATTCTAATAAACAGATGACATGTTTCGGATAACTCGCTAATGTAATATTGTCAATACATCAGGGTGACCAGACATATTACATTCATCTGGCATGCCAATTCCCAGTTAAATGGGTTCCGACTGTTAGTGTTTGTTGTGTGACGGATGTTAGTACAATGTCGCGTGTTGCGGCCGACCAATTTGACCGTTACGATGCCGCAGACACGCTCACAATCCCGAAGCTCGTTTGAGGAAGAGGAATTTATGGTGTGTTTAGATCCAAACATTTTACTCGCACTTGGCAGAGGTGGGTACTTGTTTGTTGCGTTCAGATAACGCTTAAGGGGGTGCAGACCTTCGTCGACCGAGAAAGTATCAATCGCTGTAAGTTCACACGACTTAAAATACAATGGTTTGTGTCGTTTTATGAAATTATTATTTTCTGTCCGAGCTTATACTCCCTTTCGACATTCACCTAAAACTACACTTTTTTTTTTCATGTCAATAAGAGAGAAGGGAAAAATACTATGAAACTTTTTTTTAGCAGTGCGTCTTACCACCCGTTCAGATTATACGCCTATGTACTAATTACAATCACGTGTTAGGGATTAGGAGGGTTCAATTTAAATAAAGTGTATGTGCATTTGCATGGAGGGAGAGTGTAAAAACACTAAGGGGAAAAACCACCCTCAGTGCACCTGACCAGGATCGATCTTCTATCTCCCCATCTTCGGCAGTCCAGCATGAAGATAAAGTAGTGCCTTATACCACCAGGTGGCCACCGAGATCACTCCCCCAATGTTCGAAAATTGTGTCTGATTTAGGTTTATCCCTATTGTCATCCAAAATAATGTTTAAATAAACTGATTCAATACGACACGGACATGTGTGCGCCAACTTGTCTACCATTCGATCGGTGATGTGGGTCTCTCCAAAGTCAAGCTATTTTTTCAAACTACCAAATTATCATCATTTACATATTTACATATTTACATATTTAAAAAAAGAATTTAAAACAAACGCTGTGCAGACCGGGAAAAGCTGGTTTGATGGAAAAGTGTTTTCCTATTAAGCTATCCAAGCTAAGCACGTCTTATAAGGAGCTAAGAATGAGCTTATAAAGTATGTAGTAATAATTTGTTAGTAAGTGTTGGTGAAACAATTTAAATGTCCTTGGCTGGATTATTCAATGTATTACAGGTGAATCCAGCTTTTGTTTGGACTTAGAATAATTAGCAACCTGGCAATTTGTTTAATGTGGAAGAAATATATAGATTCATAGTAAATTTAGGAGATGACCCGTGGAAATACNGGACTTAGAATAATTAGCAACCTGGCAATTTGTTTAATGTGTAAGAAATATATAGATTCATAGTAAATTTAGGAGATGACCCGTGGAAATACATCACACACCTGTCCTAATCCGGGACAACTAAGGTCTTAAACTACATTTTATTAATGAAATATAATTTGAATTTTTTTTTTAAAAGTACATATTTAATCAAGCAGTCTATAAAACTTGCGCAAACATAGCATTGCTCAGGAATGTACTTGAAGTACTGATTTTTTCTGGCAGAGGGAGCTGGGGGCCATAGCAGGGGGTGGGGGTGGGGGGGTTGAATATGTTCCACAAACTAAATGGGAATATATAATCGTCGTTACACCCTTAATGGAACTAGAAAAAAAAAATAGTATCTGCAAACTTTACACTTAGAGTGATAAATTAAACACCAATATATTAAATCGAATTCCCCTGAGGAAAAGAAGAAATTTTAAGACAAAACTCAAAAAAGTGTCACGGTGGCGACCAAAAACTGTCAACAAAATCCTGGCAACAACTCCAAAATCCTTCCGACCCACTTTTATATTTTGGAGAGCTTCTATCTGCAGGACGGATGATTTATTGCAACGGAGAACTTTTGTCTCCCTATGGTTCTCTAACTCGTGTATATCTATATATACATTTTGCTTGTTCCATGCTATGAGAGACGCGGATAAACATCGCGAGAGAGAATTTATGGGCAGTTTCAAGGGTCCTACAAACAATTTTTTGTTATAATACAATATACTTGTGAGGGCTGTAAGTGTACTTTTAAATTGGTAGCGTTCGTATTGCATATACTTTAATGTTGTTGTGTTAACCCAGCGGTTCCCAACATGAGGTACGCGTACCCCTAGGGGTACGTTCCATGACTTTGAGGGTACGCGAAAATATTTTAATAATGGCGGAAAAAGCTACATATGCCAGCAGTGTAAGGAAAAAGATCAGTCAATATTTGTTAAATTAACTCAACGATATTGTAAGGGGCAGTGCAGGCTTTCTTATATATTTGAACTTAAAAAAAAGATTCAAATTTCAAACATAAAATAGATTTTCTAGTTATTAATAAAGTAATAAATAAATTTAATGTCTCAATTTTTATTGTAACGTTTGTTTTTTGAGTGTATAAATATATTATTCACTCTGTATTCAGCTTATTATCACATTGTTTTTAATCCCATTACTAGCCCATTTATTTTCATTTGCAAAAAAATATCAGAAATCAGCTACTAATGAAGTAATTAAATATTTTATTAAAAATTAAGGCCACAATTTATGGAAATGGGCCGCCAAGGGGTACGCAAGCAAAAACAGATTGGAAACCACTATGTTACCCATTCTTGAATAATTTATACTCTTACTCTCACTTTTTATTTTCTAAGAACAATCACCCCTTTGATGTTTGAAGAGTTTAAAGAATATTTCCAATGAAGGGTCTTGACAAAACTAAAGACCACTTAGGGACTGCACCTAGTAAGATTATAATTTTAGAGTAAATATTGTGTTTATGATTTATGGGAACATTCCAGTAAACCATGAACCTTCTGGTTCAAATAACTAGAGCGAGTTTTGTTGCAAAACTTACATGCTATTTTCCCGACTATTTCAACCACGCCAGTGTGTTGATTGACGTTTCTTTTACCAATGCCCTAAAACATCAATAAATCTGTAAAAAAAATCCATATAGTGATTAAAACATTGTGGAAGGTCCTTAAAAACTTTTTTTGTATAGCTATGGAGAGTAAATTTCGGAAAGAAGAATATTTTACCAAAAAATTATAAATTGCTAAAAATAGTGCAAATGCTATAATATAGTAGATGCAGCATTATTCCATTTTCCTTCCCATTCCATTGTTCAGATATTTTTTTTGTTTTTAGCCCTTACCTAGTCATGTCTTATAAATCTTCTTAGCTTTCTTAATTTATATTCTCTATCGCTAATTTTTTTTTTACTTGTTTTAATTATTTTTTATGGTAATGTGGGATTCAACTTCACCACAAATAATAAAAAAATACATACATTTATTTAGATATATCTACGTTGTATATTCTAATATTAATACCTTGTTGCCATTATTCTAAGATAAATGCCTATTTATTATTTATTTATTTTAGCACTATTAATCTTATTGACTATTTGAATATTCGAAACTTACATCAAACTAAGACAACAGGATTTGGAATGTCAATTTCAAGGAAATCTAGCACAATTCTCTGGAAAGATGATGTGAAATATATTGGCTTGGGAATTTCTAACTTTGTTTATTGTATCACAAACCAAACACAAATACATTTATTTTTGTCACCACTTCTTACTAGCCATTCGGGCTATATCCATTAGTACTAATTACGCTAATGTTCGGGATATGAGGAGTGTTGAGGAGTACAGAGGTTTTCGTGGAGGGAGAGTGTAAAACCACAAGGATAAGCAAATCTCGGTATACCTGATAAGGATTCGAATCCAGATCTTCCCATCATCAGCAATGCCGTAATATACGTGAGTTTCCAAAGCTGACAAAGTCAATGTTCTATTACTCATGAGAAAACCAATGATTTTTTAAGTCAGTAAATTTACTATTATTTATCAAATCAGGGAAAACATCTATTTATATTTCAAATTAATACAATTATTTCATTTAAATATTCACATCTTACATGTTCGGGTTATATACTGATGGACTAATCGCGCTAATCGTTTAGGGACGAAGAAGGCTATATTTATAGGAAGTGTACCCTCATTTGAGTGGAGGAAGAATGGATTTTTTTAAATACCCTAATTACACCCAACCGATATTCGAACCTTGATCTCCCCGTCATCGGCAGTCTAGTCTACTAGGAGAGAACCGCCTTAGAACGTGCGGCCATCAATGCTGGTCATTCAATTTTAAATTTACTTTTAAATATCCTATTTGGTTTATTTTGTAGTTCACGCAATAGAAGTAGCTTCTTCCACCCGCTAATAGCGTAAACTCATAAACTTCATAAAATTCTTGAAAAAAATACACTAAAGTCTGTCGAATTTATCAGCATTCGTTTGTAATAGATGCTAGTCTATATTGTGGTGAAAACCATTATCAGTGATCAAATTTAACTTTCGGTATTATGGTATGAACCAATTGATTGAATTTTTTTTAAAAAAGGTGAGCTAGCTTAATACTAACACAGACACAAAAACCAGTACCCCTTTAAATGACTTTAACATTGAAAAAAAAAATGACAGCCCCAATCAAATCAACAATATTTGTTTCGGCTATTTATGGAATCAAATCCTGTACCTTTTGTCTACTTAGACAAACGTGTTTTGGACTAGGCTAAGAAATCAAAATTGGTCGGTTTCTGAACCCTGACTCCCCCCACCTCACTTACTTCCAAATTGTCCCCCCAAATTATAGTCAAACACGCAAGAATATTTTCTACTCTGTGTGTTAAGTTGTTAGTTACTCTCATTTGTGGGCAATAATATAAAGTGTTAAATTAGTTTGTCAGGCTTAAATACAATCTATACTCATAAGATTGTACGTACGCCAGCTGTACTGTACTTATAATGTCGGAACAGGTCATTCCCATATTAGCTACCTTGTAAAGCCGTTGTTTTTATCCATACTCAAAGCACTGTGCGTCGTCCTGTCGTCTGTGTGGAAGTGACTGGGGGACCGCCCCCACCCCTTACCCTCCTTCACCGACTCACCACACACTAAGAAGTGGTTGGTAGCTAGTACCTTCGGAGAAAGCTCGTCAAGCCGCCTTCACAACGAGGTTCCCGTTGGGAAACCTGTGCTATAAGCCAATTTTTAGAGTGAATCTTAAGGTTAGACGCCTGACCTTTTCCAAAGGCCCAAATGGGGATTGACTAAGGTAGGAGCCCTATTTAGAGTGACTCCTAAGATCATGTTTTGACTCCTAGTGGGAGTAATCTAGGTTAAAGCCCTCTTTTAGTAAGAGCGATTCCTAGGGTGTCTTAATTTCCTTAAGTGTGCACCCAGTACTCACGGAAGGAGCCAATTCCTCTCGCTGATGGAAGTCTGACAAGGAAGGGGGTGGGGAATAGGTTTCTAGCTGTCCGGTGATGACAGAGATCGGTGGCAAGCACGGGATAATTGATACCCAAATTGGTCGCTGCGCGCGTTTACGTGCGTGGCTACGCTTGAAGTACACAGCCATGATGGGTCAGAGGAACCTCGAGAAAGGTGTTTTTGCCTCATATGCTTGCAGTCTGACCTTATTGGCAGGTGAACTCCTTTTAAAAGCCTCTGACTAAAATGAGGTGTCAAACTAGAGATGGGGTGGTGTTCTTTATGTGAGCCGACCATTTTCTGAACGTTAACGATAAAACACGGCCAGTGTACAGTCCTGTAAGTATGAATCCGGCTGGACGTAGTTAGAGTGATTTTTACTAAGTGACTTTTCGTTCTCAATATATGCAAATTAGGGTATATCTCCTTTAATTTTTACCTTCTATAGATCTATTGTATTTTTTAAATATTTGGATAGCCCGAACAGGCAACAAAAAATGTTTTACACATTAACTATGAGAAAATAATAATATTTTACTTTAGTTATGCCTGGTTCTCAAAAAGGTTTGGTCTTAAAGGTTTGCGTGTGAATATAGTATTTTTAATGTTTAAAATTTAATATATTATTATTTAGCACCGCATCTTACTACCCGTTCGGGTTATACGCTTTAAGTACTAATTACGCTAATGGATTAGGAGTTAGGAAGGTTGAATTAGAGGAGATAAACCCGCATTTGCGTGGAGGGAGAGTGGAAAACCATTTAGGGAAAACCACCCCCAGTTCACCCGACCAAGATTGGAACCTCGATCTACCCATCCTCAGTAGTCGAGCTCAACACTACTAACGCGTTAGCCAACTACGCCACCGAGGCGGGTTTAAAAATTAATCAGCGGTGGAAAATTAAGGGGGTGTAAATATCAAATAATTAGATACTTTAGTTCTAGGAAAAAGGCATTGTGCCCTATTTGACTATCAACTATTGTGTAAGCAATTGGGTAAATTTAACAGAAGGATCTGAATTATACCTCAGTGGGTTAATTATACAAATATAGATAAAATAACAAATTATTTTTTACTTCATTACTCCCATAACAAAGAGAACCAAATATTTTGTCAAATAGTTTGTATTGCACAGAAAATGGATTTACAACGCTACTATAAATAAACGCATGATTTAAATGTAAATTTGATTAATTTATTATGGATCGCATTCGAAATATATTGATGCTTGGATTTATATTTCATGTGACTGGTTGAATTATTATCATGCATATATGTATGACCCAATTTGTTTACTAAATGTCTCATTAGACTAATTATAGTACCCTGCACGGATATATAATTTGGTTTTTATACTGAAGCCATAAATTATTGATACATAACTTAAGCTATAGTTGATTCGCCATTTATTGGTTTAATCTAACTGATGGAGCTGCTAAATCTAATTTCATGTATTCATACGCCATTTTGTAGATTCCACAAGACTATGTCGTTGGACAGCAGTTGAATATTTGAGATTCTTATAGATGGTAACGTAGTTGTTAAAGCAATTGCATCTTGTTTAATTTTTGTGTGTGTGCAATGAGTTATATAAAGCTTATTTATTCTCTCCACAAAGAGCTCTTACTAATCTAGGTTTCAATCCTCGGTCCCGGCACAGATTTATTTGATTGCCCATACCTTCCTTCACCTCTGACAAGACGTGTATTAATCACAACTTATGAATGTGTGAAATGCCAGGCCTCCCCTGTGGTTCGGATCACACGTTAAACTGTAGGTCCTCCATTTCATCTTACAATCACCCTACTATTACACATTAGTGTAAGTGCGTACAACCCGAACGGGCAGTAAGACGTGGTGCTAATAATAATAATAATAATAATAATAATAATCATATAGGGTGACAGGTTAAGGAGGGTATCTGTTTTAGGGAAATAGACTTGAACTTACCTGGAGAGTGGATATAAAGCTAATTTTGTAGTCCTGTATCACTGAGAACGTGTACTAATATGTCAATCTGATGTGGACTAGTTTGCCACTGATGGGAGATCGGGGTTTTAATTCCAGCTTGCTGTAGTGAGGGCGATTTTACCCTAAATGTTTGCTGTAGTGAGGGCGATTTTACCCTAAATGTTTTTCCTGCTCTTCCTCCGTGCTAATACAAATACATTTTATATAAGATTTATCCATTAGTGTAATGAAATGCGTACAGTCTGGATGGGTATTTACAAGAATAAAAAAAAATATGTAAAATATGACCACCAGTTTTCGTGGTAGGTCAAAATTAGGACTACGAAGAATTTCAACAAATAAATGGAAATATATCTAAAAGGTTTTTGTGTTTTTTCCATCCTTGACTTTTGAAATAATGGTTGTATTTAAATCAAACTTTAAAAAACCCATTTGTTAAAACCACCAGCTAGTCCATAGATTTGCTTTTTAGTTTTAGTTTTTTTCAGATTTATTATTATAAAAATAGCAATGTAAAATTTAAATAATAAAATATTTTTATTTGGTTCGGAGAGTCGATCTTTTATATGCAAGTTTAGGTTGACATTAAAATTGTTTTAACATATCTTAAATAAACCCGACCCAGTTAGGTGGCCACATGGTCTAAAGCACTACTCTCACAATAAAGTATACCGCTGATGATGGGGATATCGAGGCTATAATCTCTAGTGTACTGATGTTTTTTATCAAAATGGATTTCCAATCTCACTCCGCGCAAATGTGGGTACACTTCCTATAAATATAATCTCCCTAATCCCTGAAACCATTAAAATAATAAGTACATAGTTCTATAACAGATAAGAAAATTCGGGGCTAAAATAAAAGAGCCAAATTAGCAAATAATACCGGATTATAACATAATTTACTTATAATTGAAGCAAGTAATAAATTGGCTAAAACTACATGATTTGACACGTGTCCTACAGATCAAAACCATATAAGTTTGGTTTCCCAGTGGTGGGGATGTCGGGGTTGGAATCCAGATGGGTGAATTGAAGCTATAGTTTCTCAAAATTCTTCCCACCATTCCTCTGCGTTAGTTAGGGTATATTCCCTAACATATTAAAGAAATTAATATATTTGTTTATAGCCAAAAAAGGGTTCTAAGCCACAGTAAATACAAAATTGGCAAAGGATTTACATTTTAATTCGTCAAAATTCAATCGACACAAAGTCATCCCAGTTATTTAATGTCTATGGAAAAAAACATTTTTTTTTTTTTGCGTTTCAGATCTAAAAGGAAAAAAAAACTAGTTTAGCTTATCTGATTTTAACAAATTTATTATTTTCTCCCGTGGATGATTTTAAGCAATATTGCTATAATCGTGTGATATAAATAAAGGTAATATGTTTAATAGTTGATAAAAATATTCAAATTATCGATACTTTTGAAAGAATCGGTAAATTTAAGTTATAAGATAAATATTTTATTATTTTCGTAAGACTTAAACAAATATAAGGAATACATACCATTACAAACAAGAGTTATATTTGTTTGTCCTTGTCTGTGTTTATCCAGCTTTTGAATTCGAAAGTCTGACTTCTCTCAAGGGAACTTCTTTAGTCTATAATATTTATCTTTTCTCAGGCAGCCTTCCACTGATAGTACTTTGTTTCTAAATTTTTAAAAAAGGTTAGTGTTTAGAGACCTATAAAAAACGTTTAAAATTGTATTGGACTGCTGCACTGTTTTACCAATAATTATCTTTACATTTCATTTTAGAGCCACCCTATAAAACAGAGATAATTTGAAATATTAAATACATTTTTAGTGAAATTTTGATACAAATTTCTTTAAACCCTTTTAAAAAAGCTAATATCGTAGCCCTTTGTTTCTATAATTTTAATTCTGACTACACCACAAAATGCTTTACACTTTACCGTTACATCATCAAATTCTGTCACGGGGGTTATTTTAACTATAGTTTTGGACATACTTACATTTGGTATTTACTTATTAATATAGTTTATGTTAGCAAAAATAATAATTTATAACATTAATTCACAAAATTATTATAAAATAACCCCATCGTAGAATAAAGTAATATATTTAAATATTAATATAATAATATGGGAGAATTTGTAAGCTAGTTAAGAAATAAAATCAATTTATAATTTATCATGGATAGTCCCTTTTACTGTATCAAATCTTATCTCACTGCTACTTTTAAAAATACAGTTCATATATTGTTTTAAATTTTGTTAAATCAATGTTATTTTAATCTCATTAATATAAGCATTAATAGTTTTCTTGAATCGTAGTAAAGAATAAAAACATTTCATTTATTTTTTTAAGTTTAATGTGTATTGTGAGTACTAAGAATAGGAAAAAAAACGTTAAAGATATTATTCTAAAGGTACTAATATTTCTTTAAAACATTGTCCTGCTAAGTTTATTGGAATACGAACTTTTTTAAATTTAATAAATATGCATATTTTATTCAGTGTCTTTTCGAATGGTTCACTGTTTGTACCCATATTTAGTTAAAGCTTTAAATAAAACACTAGTTATATATTTGGTAGAGATCCACATATTTTTTCTTGGACAAAATTAATTGTTTTAATAAGTAAATGTTATGATAAAATCGTAAATACTTTTTAGTTGTTAATTTTGTGGAAAAATTTTAAAATCCCAGTCATCGTACTTAAATCTTTTCATTTTTTAAATAAATGAACATACATTCATATTATTTCAACACACTCCATGTTGGCCTACTTATTTTGAACAAAACCATTACAGCTGTTTTCAGAAAATTAAACATTTTAAAATAATAGGCATCAGTAAACTAACTTTTAAAAACATTCTACCCCAAAAACAAGTTTTCAGTGTTAGTTAATACATACAAATCTCCTAAGAATTCCATTTGAAACAGTCATTAGTCAAGCACAAAAAAATTAAGAATTTTCAAAAATTCCTTATCACTAAGCTATCCTTAGCTTGAAGGCTCTAAGAATATTTCTTAAAGAAATATCATGAAAATCTAAATCTAATAAAAACTAAAAATCTAGTTTTATCAAAAACATTAAAATCATTTTGTCCCTGGCCCCAAGGACAGACAGAGGGACAAACAGAATTTCAAGTCCCACATTTTTAAGTTTAGGAGAATATAAAAGATCAGGTTTCATCATAATATAGAGGTAAACAGTTTTTACGATTGCTAAACTTTCTCTACATAAGAACTAAAAATGAGCAAATTGTGTTCTTTGTTGTAGAAACACATACTATAAATGAAATATTCTTTTGATAAACATGGACGAAAAAGGGCAATTCTAAAAAAGAAAGAAGTAAAATAAACTATGGTTTACACACAGATAAATTATTCTTACCTTTATCCCATTATTAATGAACAGTGCACAAAACATGTTAAACCCTCAAAATGGAAATTACTGCTTTAGAAGAGTTGATTCGTTCATTTTATACTCTTTATATTTCCCCCTTTTTATCCACCCTCGGGAAACAGAGAGAATTCTTAATTACGTTGTCGCTTTTCTTTCACAATTTACATTATTTATCAGAGAGCCCCCCCTTAGCAGAAGATGACAGAAACCCAGCCCATCCACTCGCTTTTAGTTTTTGTCTTGCTTGGACTTACGGAGTACCAAGGGACATAGCACTTACTCTCTTTTTGGCGAACAGTCGTAACTCCGTTGGTTTAACCGCACAATTTAAATATACACCGCACATGAAATAAGAAGGAGCGTCATTTTTGAACGTTTAAAAAATGAACAAAATGTGTCATTGTGGTTAAGTAACTTTAGTAATTGTAGCTCTTTAATAGGGTAGAGAATGTTTGATCCAATGACGTACATGTTGCGTGATTAGCATTATCTTTACAGGCTCAGGGATATTTTATTAGGCAATTTTAATTCTAAATTACAAAATAAAATGCTATGATATCCAAACAAATTAAAATAAGCTATATGAAAGGTTTAGAGTAATCATATATTATGTCACAAAATAATGATTCTTATAAATTAGTATTTAGTGGTTTAAAAATCAATAATTCGTAATCTAAAATGATTATTTTTTTCCTAATTTGAGCCAAACTTTAAGCTTAGGCCTACATAAATCAGATATGTTTGTAGCTCTGTTTAAGTAAGTTTTGGAACAGTTAATTTTAAAATATACAAATGTTACCTTTGCTTGGAAGTGAAAATAATTATGGTCTCATTTCTCTTATAAAATATTCAAGTGTCTGTAGAAAAAGAAAAGACATATAAATACAGCATTCTCGGTGTAGTGTTTAAGCTACTTAGATTCATTTCACACAAAATCAAGTATTCTATCGTTGAGAAACATAAAAAAAAACTCCATTACGCCAGTTCGCAATCGAGCTATACCGATCGAGAGGCCACCGTGATTTAGTGGAGATGGTGCCAACTTTATCAAAGAGATGTTGTCATGTGGGCAGCACAACGAACCCTTTGGCAATTATACACAGTTTTCTAGACCGGAGACGCTGTTTTTTTTCCTCTTTCAAATAGCTTCTTATTTGTCCCTATGGGTGTGAGTTGACCCCGTTTCAGACCCATTGCGGAACAAAAAAAATTGGAGGTGCCGGGGAACGAAGCCCGGGACTTTTGGATCTGCAGCCAGGAACTCTAACAATCAGAACGCCCTGGGAATTTTTATCGCAAAAATTCTATGCTTTTTCCTATTCTTTTCAAGATACAAAATATTCTGTGTATTTTTTTACGGATCTTCTGGTTATTTTCATAAGTGGCAGACTCAGAGTTACTTAAAAAAAACCTTACCATAACAGTGTTGTATTCATATCCTGTCATTACAATCCAAAATTTCACCAATTTCACCTATAACATTCTCTTTACATGGGGTCCCAAGCGAGTCGGCCATTTATTGGACATTATTTTAGATATGGGCGACTCATAAGGAATTCCCAACCACTTATTAATGGCTATATATTTATTCTCAAAATTTCAATTTATTATAATTATTAGATTGAAGAGCTTAAAGTGGAACATCTTATAGAACGTATACATGAAATAGTATCCGTTATTCTAAATGTATAATTTCAAAACTTACTTATAATTAATTCATGACGTATATACCTAGACTTACAGCATGATAGTCAAACCAATTTAAAGCCAATTTTCACTTATATAAAGCACATATAAATACAATAGTTCCTCTGCCTTTTTAAGTTTAAATAGGGGCCTGCATATAAAATTCCATGAGTACTTAGATATATAGAAATTGGGTTACTAACCCAATGATTAAATCAAAACAATCGAAGCAAAAATACAAATATAGGAATAAATCTATCTCTCCTTTTTAATTTAAAAATAAATACTTATATACCCATCAAAATTAGTATTATATTTTATTCTTACTTTAATATATTCATATTATATTTTTGGATTCTAGTCTTTTTATTATCTCGAATTGTAAATGTGTTGTTTTTTTTGTTCCTTAAATATACTTAACCTAACCCCGGCTGGTTATTCACCAATTATATGAGACTAGACAGTTGACTACCTCCACTTGATAAAGGGATATAAAATTAAATGAAGCGTAAAACCCGAATGGTTAGTAAGGAGTGGTGCTAGAAGTGTACGTGTCAGTTGTCCTTTGATTGAGTATATAAGACTGCCATCAACGAGATTAATAAAAAAAGGAGTGGCCACTATCAACCCATATTTAAATAAATGATCCAACCCCATCGAGTAAGCGGATGCCAACCATATTTCTATGATTTATAAGCTCTCTAATTTTTCAATAAACCCTACGTGGATCTATATTTTTGGGATAAGGATTAGTAAGGTGAAATTTAGGGGTAATACATCACAATTTGCATGTGGCGTGTTTTAAAAAGAAATTTAGGAAAAACGCCTTTAATAACCCTTATAAGGGTCGTATTCAGAAACACCCCCCCTCCTCACGACCCCCTCACCGGCAAACCAGTCTATATTTAATTCTTAGTTAATATATTCGTTCAGACCCATTATTATTCTAATGTTAATTTGTTTATACAGTTACTTTTAAACAATTGCAATTTGAATACGTTCAACACCATATGTGTTAACGTCCTAATCTAAAGTGGTAGGGACAAAGAAGGCTGTTTTAAAAAAGTGTACCTTCACTAGCATGGAGAGAGTATGGGAAAAACTACAAGAATAGATTGAGAGTGGAAATACCGATCTCAATGCATCCGTGCATAAATTTGATACCACGGATCCCCCAGTATTACTATTTATTGCGAGCCTGACGACTTAGTGATCTATTCTAAGGGGTGGGAGGAAAAGTTTTTTTAAATATTTTATCAATCTCAGGGCAGCGTTAAATTCTAAACGGTCAACGGAAACCAATTTCAAAGTGAGTCTAACACCTTGAACCCCTTTACCATCGCTGCAATCCATGTAAGTGTGAATGCAGTTTAGCGACCCCCCATCTGGTCTGACCCAGCAATGACGGGGAGGTCAGGTTTGAATATTCCAGTCTGGTTTACTGAGAATAGTTGGGTTTTAATAAATGTTTTTCTGTTCTCCCACACTAAGATGTGGATACTTACATACATTGGTATTAGTATCTCGAAAGTTCATAGTTGCACTTACAAAAGTACGCCACCTATCCCCTTGTGCTAGTTCTATTCAGTACACCTTATTACAAACTATATTTTGAGCCAGTTTTGTCCAGTCCACCTCATAGCACCCTATATTTCCCTCTTTTGAGCTAGTTATATCCAGTCTATCCCATTACACCCTAGTTTGAGATAGTTCTGTCCAGTCTATCTCATTACTCCCTATATTTCCCTATCTTGAGCTAGTTCTATCCAGTCCCACTTATTACATCTTATCCCTGTCCTTAGCCAGTTATATCCAGTCCCCCTCATTACAGCCTATCCATACTTTGAGCTAGTTATATCCAGTCCTTCTAATTACACCCTATCCCTATCTTGAGCTAGTTCTATCCAGTCCACCTAAATAAATCCTATCTCTTTCACGTCCACTCTAATGTTATCCTCCCATCTGCGTCTAGGTCTTCCCAATGGTGTCTTCCCATTGTATTTGACAATCAATACCCGGACTATGTTGGTTGATACATTTACTATAAATTATTCCTTTATTTTCCGTGACCTGGCGGTCTAGGGGTAAGGTGTCAGACTTCTATGCTGGCGGTCGGGGTTCAATCCTCGGTCCCGGCACAGATTTATCTAATTACCAAACCCTTCCTTCTCCTCTGACGAGACATGTGGGGAATACCAGGCCTCCACCGTGGTTCGGATTCCACGTTAAATTGTAGGTCCTCCATTTCATCTCACAATCACCCTACCATTACACATTAGCGTAAGTGCATATAGCCCGAACGGGTAGTAAGACGCGGTGCTAATAATAATTTATTTTCCCTACCAGATAGNTCTCACAATCACCCTACCATTACACATTAGCGTAAGTGCATATAGCCCGAACGGGTAGTAAGACGCGGTGCTAATAATAATTTATTTTCCCTACCAGATAGGGAAAATAGGCGTATAGCCTGGGATGGTAGTAGGATTGAAAAAACACAACACATAAACATAAAACTATATTTAAAATACCATAGTCTAATTTATACATATTATTTACAATTTTATTACGAACGATTTAAAGCTTTTACTCTCTATTTGATAATGCTTTATTAGAAATATTCCGAGAAAACAGTATTAATTGAAATTATTGACGGCTAGTTCAAAGCTCACAGCTTTCCTTATCAACAGTAATATCACCTGCTTCGGTGGCCGCATGGTTTAAGGTGTCACTCTAGTGATCGACCAAACTGTCGATTTCGGAGAGATTGGGGTTCGATCCCAGCTGAGAGTACAAAGAGTGGTTTGTTTCCCACTCTTCCTCCACAAAAATGTGGGTATACTTATTCTAAATTTCACCTTCCTAATCTCTAAGCTACTAGCGTTACATAGGCGTTTAGCCCAAACCGTTAGAAAGACGTGGTGGTAAAAAACAACTAACAGTAACATCTTCAAAATGATTATAAAGATGTAGGTGCGTCATCTCAAGTGCAAAAATAAATATTAGTCAATATTGTATATGATCTCACGATTTAGAATAGTGTATTTCAAATAAATAAATAAATATCCTAAATCGTTTTTCACTCTCCCTCCACGCAAATGTGGGTTCACTTCTTCTAATTCAACCTTCCCAATTCCAAATCCATTAGCGTAATTAGTGCTTAAAGCGTATAACCCGAACGGGTAGTAAGACGCGGAGCAAAATAATAATGATAATAAATAAATAGTTCCCCTATAGTCTATTTATTTAATAGATGCATTTACATTCAAACCCACCTTATCTAATTTGACAATCTTTTCGCCGGGAGTGAAATATTCAAAGTGAACTATCTAATATCCAGAAAGTGAAAAATTTACAATTAAATGCCACTATCAAAATATATAGAACTTATCATTTATATATTTAAAAAAATATTCAAAACATATTGAACGATTGATGACGTGAGTTGTGGGCTGTAGTGATTACACTCTTTCAACTAAACATAGAATATATGACAGGAAATTGAAAACAGGGGGGATGTATGACATTTAAAACGATCCTTTTTTCAAACTATAATATGTATCTACGTTTATCCCAACAGCCGGATTCAGTCAGAATTAATCATGATTTTTTGATCTGTTGTGTTTGAAAAAGCCGAGTAAAGCTTCAATGCGTTATGCTTTGGTCCAGTTATATCTGAGCGTTACTTTTATTTTTTTACATCAGATCCAATAATCTACGGTTGAAATACTATTTCAAAAAAACCTTTAAAGGCATTTAGAAAAAAATATAGGTTTTAAAATACTTCTAAGAGTTTGCTATATTTATTTTACATGGTGTGTTAACAGTTACCGTTGAAGAACGCATGCTTTCTGTATGAATACATGAAAATAGATATTTAATAACTCTGTTAGTACGTGATATTTTATAAGATATGTCCTATTTTAGATTTATTTTACTAGACACAATCATTGAAAATGGTTATTCCTAATAAGTAACTGTCCCACTGTTGTTCATTTTATGGCTTGAAATTAATAGTAATGAGCTTTAAATTTATCTTTTAGTCATTATATTAATCACAATGGATTATGAACGGCTAGTATAAACATACTCGTATCGGTAAACACATGGGATCAGGCCACGGCAACCAGGACACACACACACGCAAAGCCTTGTTTTATAAGGAGGTGGCCATACTAGGCGACAACTGCCTAACGACAGCAACTTGATCGCAAACATGAGCGACTTTCAGTCTATTCTAGCGACCTGGTAGCGGAGTTTTTCTCTCTTAACACTAGCTACTAGTAACAGTAAGGTCAGGGTTCAATTCTCGGTCAATGAATTTTCTAAATATTTATCTTTTTCTGGTTGTTGATGCAAATGCTGATACCTTTTTTTTAAGCACCAAGTCTTACTAACCATTTAAATTGTACACTTAAGTACTAATTACGCTAATGGGTTATGAATTGGGAAGGTTGAATTAAGAGGAAGTGAACCCGCAATTGCGTGGGGGGAATGTGGATAACCATTTAGGAACCCCCCACTACCCAGTTTACCTGATTGAGATTCTAACCTCGATCTCCCATCCTAGACAGTTTAGATCAACAACATACCAGCGCGTTAGCTAACTACGCCACCTTATTCACCCCTACCTTTTTAGTTTAATTAATCGGATATCCTGGATGGGTAACAGGATATTTAGTTAAATATATTTATAAAGGGCTATATAATTATGAGAAAGGTTGTTTTAGCACCAGCATTAGCGTCGAGGGAGACGGAGAAACCTCAATCATTAATCATATGTGGGTAACCTCCTCTGATGTTCCTGAACAAGTTTCAACCCTGACCTCATCTTTAGTAATTCAAAATATTGTGAGCTTGATGCCTTATACCACGTGATCAAATTGGTGAGTTTAAACTTAAAGCCTCTAGCCTTTCGGACAATCGTGGCCACAAATATATTCATAGAGCGTACAGAAGACAAAGGTTGAATATCTAATTGATCCCAGCCATCTGATATTTAAATAAGATTGGTCTACATTGTAATTTAAAATATATATATTAATTTAATAAAAGGCTTATATATAATTAAACTAAAAAATATATATTTAGAGTAGAAAACACAAAATATATTAATAGACCGATCGAATTATCTACAACTGAAAATCAAGTGCACGTTATATTACAAATATATTTATAAATTATTATTTTAATATTTTATTTGTGATTGGTTTATAAATATAGGTGGGCTCCCATTGGGTCAATTTTAAGTCTTACGACCTTATCAGTCATGCACATACCTGGTGATAACTATTTTTACAAGCGGTGGTTGCAGATTGGAAAACTCATGACTCCTTCATTGACAGTCATCTGAGCTTAGACCAGGTCCAGGTGTGTTTGTTGAGACAAAATGAAACCGCGGCTGAGGGAAAAAAGATACATCCAGAGTCATGAACTGACCAACGACCACGACTAGTCAAGAAATACAAGGTCATACAGCTAACTGACCACGTGTAAATCCACGTTATTCCCCATCTCTTAATTGGACGACCCAAATATATTGTGCCACTTGGATGATAGTTGACAATTATTTGTGGAGTTCTATTCTTTTCATTATATTCATATGATTCTTCCAGTTATGGGTGCATCTTCATTATTCTAAGTTATTCAATAATTTATTATTTCTTTTTATTATCTCCTAGCCTTTCGCCCTCCACATAAAGAGGTTTGTTTGGAAATATGTGTCTGCTAGTGTCATTAATGACTCAAAAAATGTGTGTATTTTAAGTGATTTTCTAGGGTGAATCCAATTACAATAATTTATATCTAAGATATTTAAATTAAATTAATCTCTCTAATATATTATTTAATTAAGACAGACGGGCATAGTATATTGGAGGTAAAGTCAAATATAGCGATGGACACGGTTACTTTCAGCAAGAAGAGGATGTTACTGACTAGGAAACTCTACCTTGAAATTAGGAAAAACATCTGGTGAAATATAACACATGGAGCATAATTTTGTTTGGAGCTCAGACATGTACTCTGAGGAAAAACGATTAAATATATTTGGATAGCCTTAATATGGGGTATTGTAGGAAATTATATACGATGAAGTAGACATATTGGATGATTAATAAAGAGTTCTAAGAATAATGACTGAAAAAGAACCGTGATTCCACGAAGAAGGTTTAACTGAATAGGTAACATTGTCAGAAGAAATGGCTTATTGAAAGGCAGAGTGGAAATAAGAAAGGGGCCAGGAAGACGATGAGTGAAACTGATGGGTAACCTCAAACAAAGAAAGAAGATGAAGTTTCAGAAAATAAATAAATAATATGCTGATAGGATATGTTGTAGGAATTTATTTGGACAAGGTGAAGGACTTCCCATTATTACTTTGCCATTCCACAAGTTGGGAGGACTTTGAATAGACAGTAACAATTCTCTCCTGAAAGGACTAACTGATTTAGTACAAGATTTAACATAATATAAATATGAGTCAAATGCACTCTTATTTAAGTTTAATTTCCAAAGCATAAATAATTATTATCATGGTAAAAATATTAAGGCCGTAAATGAATTTTGAAATACAAAAGCCAAAAATTAATTTTAGTTCTTACATTTTAAAATATGTAGATGTGTCCACGATTGATATCCTGCCAAGAGTGAAGTGTCCTCCGATCTAGTGGTGGTATTTATTTGATATATTTTACTCAGAGAAGGTGAAGGTCAGGGTTACACACAATACAGAAACAAAGAGAAAGGGGG
>CABFOV010005357.1:0-18654 GCA_902141375.1 Timema poppense
CCTTCTCCTTGCCTAGACTAGTAGCTGATTGAATCGTATAAAACTTATAGCACCTAAAATCCTTATATTTTTAAAAACTTCAAAATTATGTCAAGATATATTCAATGTTAAACAATTCCTTGGCATCTCCTGCTAGGTGTTTCACCGCGAGTCACCACAGGCATACAGCCCACCCACCCTAGTTTCCCCCCAAATAAATTTTTGGTCACAGCCCAGGCCGTATTTACTAAATGATAATTTCACCACATATTTTGTTTAATAACTGCGTCTTACTACCCGTTGGGTTTATACGCATATACACTAACTACACCTATGTGTTAGGAAGGAAGAAGGTTGAATCTAGAGGAAGTGTAACGACATTTGCTTGGAAAGAGGTGGAAATCATCTAAGGAAAACTACCCTCAGTACACTCGACCAGGATTCAAACCCCGATCTTCCAGTCCTAGGCCGTCAAGTGTCTTGCGAGAGTGACGTTTTATACCCACCGAAGCGGGCTACCGGTGGATTAATTGAGTGGGTGAGTAGATCACCCAAGGAGAGGGGGTAGAGTAGGGTTGGGAATTGGCTCCAACTCCACCCACAAGATTGAAACTCAGTTATTAAACGCTATAACATATTAAATACAGAATATAACACTAAATATCTACAAAATGCATTGACATGTAATATGCCTCTATGGTAAAAGTTTACGAATTAAAAGTGCCCTTAAAATTCAAAATGATAAAATATCATAGAAACACTAACTACGATATTTTTTATGCATGCACCCCTTTTCCTATCTCATTCAAAATACATGTCAGGATGCACCCCTCTTCCTCTCCCATTCAAAATACATGTCAGGATGCACCCCTCTTCCTCTCCCATTCAAAATACATGTCAGGATGCACCCCTCTTCCTCTCCCATTCAAAGTACATGTCAGGATGCACCCCTCTTCCTCTCCCATTCAAAATACATGTCAGGATGTACCCCTATTCCTCTCCCATTCAAAATACATGTCAGTATGCACCCCTCTTCCTCTCCCATTCAAAATACATGTCAGGATGTACCCTTCTTCCTCTCCCATTCAAAATACATGTCAGGATGCACGATAGGATTACAATCTCTAACAAGTTGATGCACGTGATGTAGGGATTAAGGAGGTAGAATTTAGAAGATATTTACCCCCAATTGTGTTGAGGGAGAATGATAAACTTTTCAAAAAACTTAGTAAATCTGGTCGGGATTTGAACGCTAACCTAACCATCACTGACAAACCAGACCCGTTAAAGTACCCAAAGATTTTTGTGTGATATTAGGGTGATATTGTTTTAAATATATGAATAAATTTGTATTTATTCATTACAGCCTCTCTATATAATATATATACGTCAGTGACGTGTAATGGGGTGTTGCCAAAGTAAGCAGAGCTTGTTAAAACTTTACCTGTTATTTGCTGTTTAAAAAAGGTTTGTTATTCAAAAGTATAGCACACAGTTTATTATGGTGTCTAAACAGCTATTACACCATGAAATTTAAAAAGCTATATAATATTTTTTTAAATATATTAAGGGTGTCCAAATTGAATATTTAATTCTAGAATACGTAACAGTTAAGCTGGACTTGGGAGTTACAATGGGCTTAATTAAGGGGAATACAAATATTATAGATCAAGTACTGTCTATTTGAATGGAATGACTTATCAGACAGCTAGAACAGTTACTAGATCTATTTGAATGGAATGACTTATCAGACAGCTAGAACAGTTACTAGATCTACTTTAACGTATTTACACGTCAAATAATGTGATTTGCAGCTGACGCTTTTGATAAATAATATCAATATCTATAAAATAATACTAATACAATAGTAAAATGTTATAGATTTTGGTCACGAAAAATGTGTTTTTATTTTTAATAAAACCCTTCTTGTAAAAATTGTTAGTAAAGTTAATTAGCATTTAATATTAAGATTATTTATTAAAATAAAACAAAATTTTAAAACCTTTTCCCCAGTTTTAAACCACAAACTATTCATACAATTTTGTTTACGCTTAAAATTTTTTTTAACCTACATGTTTCTTGAAATCATCGAACACAAAATTATTCGTAGTTAGTAGCTTAGAATATTTTTCGATAGTTCCTTAGTTGTTATTTTTACCTTAATTTCAATGTTATCTGAAGGTAAGATCTTCCATCTTCCTTTCGTACTGGTAAATTAAAAAAACAAACTTAAACTCATTATTAGTTTAAGAAAAATATTTACGTGACATAAAAAGATAAATTGCATGAAATGTAAACAAAATGTGCACATAATATTTGGAGTAGCATCTTCAAAATGCTCCCACTAAAATTTGGCTGCACAGAATATAGCCCAGACAATTTGTATTCTACTGTTGAGCTGTACAGTAGCCTCATGGCTTCTTTGGTGCTGACTGACGGCTTTGAAAAGTTACCAGACCAAATTATGTATACCTACGCCAGACCAAATGATCTGTAAAAACATGTGTTTAGCAGCTGTCACTTCTGACGATCAAAATTTAGGTATATACCTAAATGTTGACTGTCTGAAGTCAGCTGTGAGCTGTCAGTCAGCACTAAAGAAGTCATGGGGCTACTGTAGATGACTAAGAATGAAATGATATATTTTGAGCTCCAAATGTGAAGCAAACAGAAATCCAATTTTAGAAAATGTGTACATCCCTGGCACTGGTATTATGAAGAGAAGAATAAAATTATATATTGACTGTGTCCAATTAATACCTCATACATAGCTAATTTAGTAGAGTATGGTTTTTATTCACAGGCTATTTTTTTCTCTCTGGTAATTTTAGAGATTTTTCATGAATTTTAAAATATTGTAATACAACTTTAACAATTGGTTCTTGGAGAGGTATTCATTTTAGAGGTAAAGTAACATAAATAAGTAAAATCGCAATGATTTATATTATTTGTTGAAAACAAAACATGGCCGAAATTAATATTTACTAAAATGTTGCCTTTCCTTGCATTGGATATAATTATCATTTAATCTAAATGATATTTAATAGCGATGTAAAAATACAAAGGTGTCATGTTTCTGTAAGACTAAACAAAAATTCAGTGAAATCGAGCTTTACATCTATTTGTTCAACTAAACTTTGGACACCCATGTCTTGAAACATAATTTTGAATATTGTAATGTTCTGAACTTTTGGTTTAGTGTTCATTGAGACTTTCGTTTTGATAATTTTGGATGCAGTTTTATGTTTTATATCATATTTTGAAAGTGGATAATGAGATAAATCGTAAAATCTTTAATGTTAGACTAAATATAATGTTGAAATATTGGCCCACCGTAGTAAATACGCTAATTTTACTTGATTGAAATATATGTTTAAATAATGATATTTTCATCAGTACAAAAAATTATTAAACCAACTAAGTGACAAAGAAAATTTAATAGTTTATTTTATAAAATGTTTGGTAAATATTAAAATAATGTAAGCAATCATAATCTATATGATCCCTGTGAGTTTATATGACCTAAAAAGCGCAATTTTTGATTAACATTCGTCCAATAGTCAAAGTGGTAAAGATACGCAGATAGATGGGCAGATTAAAGGTTTTCCTAAAGAAAGTATGTCTTTATTAATTTCTTTAACTCCCGATATGAAGTATAAGGCCATAACAAATTTCGTTACTCCAGTTATTTAAGAAAATTGTAGTGTAAATAATTAAGATTGCTATATCTGGATAGTTAAATATTAATAATTTACATTTAGATTGAGTTGAAACAATTAAAAGAGAATATTTCATTCGTAAATAATAAGATAACGCGATTAAAGTAGGTCATAATCATTTTTAAAAATATTTGATCTTCATAAGTTAGGAATTGAATGAAAGATCGTTTCGTTATGAATATAGAAATGAGTGAATTCTCATAGAGAAAGAAGGTTTATTTTTTATTTTTTAGAAATACAGTACCATTACCACTGAAAGCTAATTTATTTCCGAAGGGCCGGGGTTCAATCCTCGGTCGCGGCAAAGATTTATCTGATTACCAAACCATTCCTTCACCTCTGACAAGACATCTTGTGAATGTGAGGAATGCCAGGCCTCCACCGTGGTTCGGATTCCACGTTAAACTGTAGGTCCTCCATTTTATCTCACAATCACCCTACCACTACACATTAGCGTAAGTGCGTATAACCCGAACGGGTAGTAAGACGTGGTGCTAATAATAATAATATTTCCGAAGGGGCACGATTAGATCCAATCTCAGAGTGAAAATACTTGGTAGGTCATGACAAATATAGCTTGAGTGTGTTATCTGTCATATCTCTCTCACTATAATGTCTGTCTGTTTCCTCGCAGATGTTCAGTATCCTTGTGAGCCACCTCGTCATCTTGTTGCAGTTCCATTACAGCTTCTTAGACGCTACCAAGACCAATCCACTGACCTCCAGTTCGTCTCTTAACACTTCTAACTTCTCTTCCGAGGATTACTCGATCTCCACGGAGGACTACGCTCGTGACTAGATCACTTATTCGCGTCAAAAAGGTTTTAATGCGTGTTTTAATAGAGGAGTTTTTTTCCTAGCTTAATTTGATGTAACTTGAGTCAAATCTATAATTAATTGGTCTTTAAGGACGTTGTCTACGAGTGTCGTCACTTGGCGGGTTGTAAAGATATAACGTTAAAACATAAACTATAGATTCTTAAATAATTCTATGAATGGACCTACAGTGTCAAACTTTTTTTTTTATCTTTAAGTATATTTTTTGGAAACGTATTTTTATAAGTTATCTACAATTTAAGCTATTTGGCTTGGTCATGAAAATGACTTGTAGGAATCTTCATACCAGGATTCAGACCAATAAAGCTCGTGGAAACATATGTATATCTAGAATAGAAAACATGACAAATGTAAAATTAAAAATCAAATCAATGTTTTCAAGGAGCAAATATTAAAGTGAATGTAAACCTGTCAGAGGAAGAGGGAAAGGGTTATCAGCACATAGACAAGAGCCCTCTCAGGGTGAACTCCTAATTTTATTCCCTCTCTTTTCCTATTTTGTGTGATTGTTGTTAGACGGCTTAGGTGAGATAAGCTAAGATGCAACCCGCTTCTCAAAATAGCTTCGAAATCTTCCAGTAGGCAATGTCGTTAAGGTGGGATGCAAGGGATCGTGAGTTTAAGTCCGGGTGCTACACAATTTTATAATAAAAATACACCCACCTCGGTGATGTAGTTGGCTAACGCGCTTGTCGTGTTGAGCTCGACCGCTGAGGACGGGGAGATCGAGGTTTGAATCTCAGTCGGGTGAACTGCGGGTGGTTTTTCCTAAATGGTTTTCCACTCGCCCTCCACGCAAATGCGGGTTCACTTCCTATAATTCAACCTTCCCGATTCCCAATCCATTAGAGTAATTAGTACTTAAAGCGTATAACCCGAACGGGTAGTAAGACGTGGTGCTAAATATTATTATTATTATTATTATTATTATTATTATAAAAACAAATATTTTGGCCAAAACAAAATTTGCTTCGGAAGAAAAATGTATTTTAATTTTTGACGCCCAGTAATCCCAACAGTTCTTAAATAATTGTCAAGGGCATCCTATAATTTTATAACTTTTTCACTTTAATTAAAAAGTTTCTGTTCATATGCAAGTTATGCTCGTGACTGATATTCAAGAACTGTTAAGATTGATTTGTGTATAAAATTAATCTAATTGTATCATTTGAAACATTTTATATGAAAGGTTTTCTTTTTGCTATAAACACTGTAACAACATTGACCTTGGATCCAGCCTACGGCTAGCTTGGAGATTATAGTGCTATACACCAACATGTTGAGCACAGTCACGTCTCCTGGAAGGTTTGGAATTTAAAAAGGAGTTCTTGGTAACTTTTAAATATTTTGTACAAACTTGTATAAACAAAAACAAAACGATTTAACATCTACATAGGGTGTTTTTCTGTGTCTGAATGTTTGTTTATTTTGTTTTAATCTTAAAATCAGATGTATAATGGCTTTTGATAAGCTTGATATTTAAGTTTGTTTGCATCACAAAAGCACACATGTTTTCGCACTTAAGATAACTAAACGAGATAGAAATAATTACAGAGCTATTTCTGACATTATGTAATAAAATATATTATTTGTTGATACTGGGCTACTTTTTAACCGATTCTTCCTAGAATGTAAACCAAATTATATATCATATCGTTTTAGCATAATTTCAGGATCAATTTTTTTAAACCTATAATTCACAGGAAATAAATGATTTTAAAGACTGTTCTTACATCGAGCTATTGACAATAATTTCACATTCAACCATTGAGAAAAATATTAAAATCTTCGTTTCCATTTATGGGCTGTGATATTTGATTTTATTACGCTAAGAATTAAATCATAATGTATTTCTTGATTTTGTTTGTTTTTGTCATAAAATTTGTCTGGGTTATCCGTATACTCGCGATAATGGGGTAGGGATGAAAATGTAGAGTTTATAGGAAGTGTACTCGCATTTTCATAGAGGTTGTGTGAAAAATCATTTAGGTAAAACCACTTTGATTCACCCGATTGGGCATCGATCACCGAATCACCAAAAAAATTGTACAAGCCAAGCCTCACACCTATGACTTGTAACACCGGGTGCGGGAATCTAGGGATAAACCAATACGGTGCCGGAAGTTTATCAGCATCTACCAACGCAAACACATATTCAAGTATATTCCATTCACCGTAGGAATTGACTTCTGAAAGGCCTTTTTCCCTACCATAAATCTACTATATAGTAGGATATTGGTAGGAAAAAAGACCTTTCAGTGAGTAATTCCTACCGTGAATGGATTATTAGGTGTGCTATCTCCTGAGGCTGCGCCTTTAGTAAACTCCGAATCACTAGTGCCTTGCCTGCTATAGATCTAGAAGAAAACTAGAAAACATGTCTGAACTCCCCGAGATTACGATAGACACTATGTTAAGTGTCTGAGCAGTGCTTTATGACATATTACCTGAAGAATGCAATATGGGCTAGCACCGAGAAGCGTTGCCGACATTTAGAAATACCGTATTATTTATTAAGTGATTTCGGCCGGGGTTCAATCCTCGGTCACGGCACAGATTTATCTGATTACCAAACCCTTCCTTCACCTCTGACAAGACATCTTGTGAATGTGGGGAATGCCAGGCCTCCACCGTGGTTCGGATACCACGTTAAACTGTAGGTCCTCCATTTCATCTCACAATCACCCTACCATTACACATTAGCGTAAGTGCGTACAACCCGAACGGGTAGTAAGATGCGGTGCTAATAATAATATTAAGTGATTTGATAATTTTTAATATTGTTTTCACCAAAATGCAGGCGAAAGCTCTGACTAATTAAAATTTTAAGCTTAAATTGCTTAAAAAGTGTGATAACATACATAAACCCCCATTAAACAATCGCACATTATCTTAAAATGTTCTGTAGTAGCCGTGTCAACACATGAATTTATGTGATAGAGGAAGGTTAGATCTAGGTTTATAACCTTTTGGTTTAATCTCAGAAGTACAAATATTTACGTTATGTTATGTTGATATTTTAACTTTAAACTCAATATTAAATTTTTTTTAATTGTTTACAAACCTGCTGATAATTTTCACCTACACTTAGCCATAGTTAAAAATCAAATTTAAAATATCAAACAACTTCTAAAATAATCTGGGAATTATAAACGACTGCAACATGTTTAAGTGCTATGTCATGTAGCACCCTTAAAGAGACTGCTCTTATCCAAAATATATCATAATACAAAATAGCTCTAGTCCAATGGCCACAAGAACAACCTAACGTTATTTATTATACAGTAGCAAATCTTGACAAATCCAAAAGTGACAGCTGTATAGCACACAGCTTAACGTGTCAACACATCGAGGAATATTTAGTAACATTTTGAACTATCAAATAAGTTCTTTTCCTGGCGATCCAAATATATCCAAGAGTAGACATTTTTTTTATAATTCTGCCTTAAAGCGATAGATTTAAACCAGCCTACACCATTAATCATATGTTGAATGATCAAACGAGTGTTGCGGGGAAGACACATTAGGGGCAGTTAATTTTTTGTTAAAAACGCTGAGAAACGTACCAAGATCTTAACCAAAAGGCATGGATTTGATTCCTAACTGCTGCAATGGAAGGTATTTATATCTCCAAATAAAGAGTTATCACCGTCTAAATCAGCTATGAAATACTTTTGATGAGGTGCCTTCTCATACTGGGTGGGCCTTAAGGTGAAACGAAAGGGAATGCAAGCCAATATCAGTATTTTTGCAGATTTTATAAAAGATTTTTAAAAATAAATAGAATTTTGATACGTTTGGTTTTATTTTAAACACACAATAATCTCAATATCTTATTTTATATTATATATAGTTTTATAAGCCCATTTCCGATACTAGAATTTATGAGGAAATTAATGAAGATATTTTGACAAACGATCACTCATTTTAATCGTTAGGAGTCCAGGATGTCGGGAAAAATATTAATTTTGTACGAAAACTCGATTTTCATAAAGAGTTTTCAGTTTCTCTTTCTTTGTTTAGTAACCATGGAAACCGTTATTTGCTGAATGGCTGTAAATCTCTAAATAAAATACATGGTCTTGGCTAAAAAAATAATAACTCCATTTCATTAATTGTTTGTCTGAACACATCACAATTTTCTCTTTGGATAAATATATCATTTTGGATGCTGCTCATAATCAATGGAAAGTTACCTTTGACGAGTAAACCTTTAACTAGAAAGTCGAATGAGGGTTCATTTATAGACCTCATGCAAAGTGCAGATGATATTTGAATTCACGACTCGAGTGCGCAAGATGGTCACATGTTTTATTTATTTCAGGGTAAATAATGTGCTCCCTTATGTTGGTTTGGTATTTTTCCTGCAGATTTGATGTTTTAGTTGATATTTCACCCGATTTTGAAAGTAATAATAATAATATTTTGCACAGCGTCTTACTACTCGTTCAGGTTATACACTTTAAGTACTAATTACGCTAATGGATTAGGAGTTGGAAAGGATGAATGAGAGGAAGTGAACCCGCATTTGCATGGAGGGAGATTGGAAAACCATTTAGAAAAAACCTCCCCCAGTTCACCCGACCGAGATTCGAACCTCGATCTCCCCGTCCTCAGCAGTAGAGCTCAACACGACTAGTGCGTTAGCCAACTACGCCACCGAGGCGGGTGGTTTGAAAGTACACTCCGTCGAGATTGAAAGGTAGCAACTTATTCACTGCGCCCGCGAGGTATGATATTCCTCCACACATGACTGCAGAATAGTTTGCCTTGCTACGCCCAACACCTAAGTTAGAGAAGGCCTTAAGTCCTTAAAATTATTTCTTGACTGTTGGGAATGATTGTTGGGGGAGGGGTTATGTTTTTTAGCGGTGCCAGAATGGTTTGATATAATAAATTAATTTACTTTATTGTTCTGATAATGATAAAATCAATAACTAATATTTACATACTAAGTTAATTAATTATGTTTGCTCTCATTAACATACGGGCTGGTATTTTTTTTTGCTATTAAAAGTTTAACCACGTCAAACGTTATTTCGGCACTGTTACCCACATTGATTGGTTTTACATGGTAACATAAAGCAAGTCTCCCCTTTTCCAGAATCTTCAGTACTGTTTATAGCCAATTATAAATTGAGTAATGATTATTTATTATATTCCACACATGTAACGTAAATAACAGATTAACTCTAAATGGTTTTTACTTTATTTGTAAGAAGCTGAGTTTATAAAAAAAAAAATGTAATTTAAGGGTCCCAATCCTAATTCAAAATACTTTTTATTATTTCCGGGTGAACAAAATAAAAGATATTGATATAATCTTATCCATTGGGCATATTTTAGTTATAAAAGTGAATTTATTTGTTTCTTCAAAGTTATTATGACTGTGTATAGCTTTGTGGGAATATAGTTCAATTCCATAATTTATTTAATGTTACCATAGCGGCTATAATATAACTATTAGTAAAACGCTTTAATAATAAATATTTTGATTGAGAAAAGGTGTGGTTTATTAAGATTTGTGTTGATTATTAACATTTTCTAATAAATTTAATATATAATGTTAACTGAGATCATTTTTGTCAAATCTGTTTTTTACTAAATCAATTCTGGAAATCCAAACAATAAAACTGGCCATTTCGTAGGCAAGTAATAATAACAATATCAGAGTGAGGAGGTTTAAATAATAATTAAAAATCAAGTATAAATATTGTTTTGTTTTACTAGCTTAAAACCACTTTACATGATATTTCTGCTTTTGTAAGGTTTGGAGTATAAATATATTTAAGTAGAAATATATTGTAGTTCTGTACTATATTTAAGAATATCTGTCTGTAGCCAAGGATACCTGGAATATCACAACATATTGCGGTGCATTTATTTCTATTCATCAGGATGTTTGCTAAGAGAGGGTCTCTCATACATACAGTCAGGGTTTGATTTTCTTTTAAAGATACGGCCGGATTTATTTATCTCCGGAACCATTCAACCAATTGCGGTGTGGTTGTTACTTTTGTACGGGATCAATATCCAGGCAGGTTTTAGCATTATTTGTTTATAATCAGGTGTTTCGGTGAGAGTCCCGGTGAAGGACCAGCCGAATGTTTGTATACATTTATGGAACAACACAATTACTGTGGTGTAGTTTTGATTTTTCTGTAGAGTATCTACCTAGGCATTTGTTAGAATAATAACTATAATCGTATGGTTTGGTGTGAGCCCCGGTGAAGTGTCAGCCGGATATTTGTATATATCTATGGAACCACTTAACCGATTTAAATGTAGTTTTTTGTAGAATATTTATCCAAGAAAGTTTTAGCATGATTTAATCATGTTTTGTGTTGTGAGTCTCGGTGAAGGACCAGCCGGATATTTNAAGTTTTAGCATGATTTAATCATGTTTTGTGTTGTGAGTCTCGGTGAAGGACCAGCCGGATATTTGTCAACAACTGATTCAGGTGAAATTTTGCTTTTAACAAATAATCTGCATGAAAAAACATAGCTTACCACATTAAAATCCAAGAGTCATCATGTTTACCACGATCAATTACTCGAAAATCCTAAAACATAACTTACCGTTTTTCGTAAACTACCTGGACAACCACAGTAGTTTTTAAGAATTTGCTATAAAAACCTAAAAATACATTATAATATTATTAAAATTCTCATATTCCAATAGGTTTGATTTTTTTTTAAATTAATGAAAGAACTATAATGAGATTTTACTGCAGACATATTTACACTCTCTGTAAAAGTTTTTTTCCTAATTGAGTTAGATGGGTAGTATAAGCGTATGAAATGATCATCATAAACTGAATAATATTTTGATATAAGACTCATTCCTCTAACACCAAAACTTTTCACGGTTTGATGTGTTTAGTTATGAGCTTTTCATGTGCGCCAGGTTTTCGATAAACTGAGGATTGTCGGAAAGATCCGTCCATCATTCCGTTCTTATATTTATTTATCCTTATCTACTATTACTAGCCTTGCTATTACTAACTTTACAATAATTATTATGTTAAATACTTTAAATCACTTTTGGTTGTGCACTCTCTTTATAATATATTATAATATTGTAAAATTAGTGAAAAGATACATCTTTAATTTATAATGTTTTCCACTTTGTCCGACAATAATTCACCACGGTCTGTAATACGCCTACCTTATGTGTTACTGGTCCTGGGCTATATTTTTGAAAGGCTATATATTAAACTTTGGGGAATTGTCAGCCTAGGAACTGGATCTTGAGAATTTCTTTGCAAACAAAACTAGTTTAAGTATAGAATGTAATCCCCTGCCCCACCATCATCACTCTGAAATAACAGTTAGGGATGGTAACAAGAGAGTTATTTTATTCAAGTAACAAACATATACAAATCGATGAGACGAGTGAGACAGCTCAAAGTGTTAGGCGCTGAAACTCAATTAAAAATTAACATGCTTTAATTGTCACACACGGGTTTTACGAACCATAGAAAGTACTTTAATTAAAAATCGGTATTATACAATATGAGAGAAGTAATAAAGGTAAGTTCCAACGTGAAAAGTTGGCAAGACTGTCTCGCACCAGTTATCACTACAGATAATAAACATTTGATACGTGCAAGACACCTACTCTCGCTCATAAATGGCAGCTCAAAATCATTATATAATATATTTTAAACTGACATTCATAACAATCTCTGTTTGATATCCTTATCCCTGTCATAATTGTAATTTACAGGTGAATAAAAAATCCTAGGCATTAATAACTAATCAGAGATACAATCTTATAAATACAAAATAATTATCTATTAAATTATCGTCCTTCTAAACAAACATGAATATATTTTAAATCATCCACCAAAACATCAAAGTTTAGTTTTGAAAACGATGCTTCCAAGCAGCTTGCTCAAACATTTATTATTAAAGCGAAGTTTACAGTGGAATATTGCTGACTTGTGGCGCCATCTTTAACTAACAAACAATAAACTATAAACATTACCAACAATATTTAAAAATCTCCCAATTAATAACAAGATGATTTTAATCCTACAAAATATCAGAATAAGTAGAACCGACGAACGACGATGTATGTTAATAACCGTCTCAAGCAGCCGGTATCCACAGGGGGAAAAAATCCGCTAGGCAGATAAGGTGAAGTTTCAATTAAAATTATTATTATTATTATTATTATTATTATTATTATTATTAGCACCGCATCTTACTACCCGTTCGGGTTATACGCACTTACGCTAATGTGTAATGGTAGGGTGATTGTGAGATGAAATGAGGGAAATACAGTTTAACGTGGAATCCGAACCACGGCGGAGGCCTGGCATTCCTCACATTCACAAGATGTCTTGTCAGAGGTGAAGGAAGGGTTTGGTAATCAGATAAATTCAATTAAAACACAGAGACAAAATGTCCCCTTAAGAGATTATAATTCAAAGATAGGACATAGTGTTTGAACTAACCACGCAAATATTTAAAATATTTCCATGGCCTTAGGTACCCAAATATACTAAGTACATCAGATATGAACTCCATGTTAGTAATCAATGAGTTTAAATTTTACAAATCTAGAAATGGTAATTTTAAATAAGCTAAAAATAGTTTTAAGTCCAAAAAGAATTTAGAATACTATAACATTTATCAGCTTATGACAACGTCACTCACCTTGAAGCCAGTAGGCAATATGTGACTACATCACAGAATCCTATCATTATATAGCCTATAAATCTACCACGTGTTCTTAAGGGGCGGGAACAATAGGAGGGAGGGAGAGGTCAGGGGTAGCATTCGTCTAGAACATACTGGTACATACAATGCCTCTCCAGGCGCGTGTGCAGGGAACAGTTCGATGAGTTTGCCGAACACAGCCGATAGAGCGCAGCGTGCTCGCGCATATTGTTATTTTTTCTTTGGGCACGGCTTGGTACTCACGATGGTGAATGAACCACGGGCCTCAATTCAGTCAAGTATTAGGCAGTGCCGCGATGTATTGGGGAGTTGCGTTCTTGCTGAGACGAGTCAACTGAGGCCAGGGGAGTGAGTGAAAAAACCTCTAATTGTTTACTTTTTGTATCAAGGTCACACGAAGTCAACGTTAAATTAGGGTATAACACCCCCATTTATTAGAGAAAATAGTATATTATATCGTGTCATGTAAATTAATTATTAAATAAATAGTATTAAGTTAATATTATAACATCTGAAAAGTAATTTAGTAATATTTATATAATAATATTGAAATTTTATTTATACCTAATTTTGACACAATATAAGCTATTGGCCTTATAAAACCACTTATAATTTGTACAGCCCAGCCATTGTTTTCAAAAATTACGATAGTATTTTATATGTTTATTACTTACATGTAATATGGCTGTGAGCTTACTGATGTCTGCCTTATAACGAAACATTTAATAATCTTTTATAGACTTCTGAGGACGGGGAGCTCGAGGTTCAAATCTCAGTAAGGTGAACTGGGGGTGGTTTTCTCTAAATTAATTTCCACTTTTCATGCAAATGTGGGTTCACTTCATTTAAATTTAACCTTCCCAGTTACTAAACCATTGGTGTAATTAGTACTTAAGCGTATAACCTAAATGGGTAGTAAGACGTGGTGCTAAATAAAAAGATTATAAACAATATTTTCCTAATGTCGTGCCATTTCCTCCACCCTTGTTCCATGATTACTCACTACTATTGCTTTTCTCTTTGCCGGTGGGCCATTATTGAAAGGGATGTAGATGCGTTATATGAGACAAACCAACTCTAATTATAACTTCCATTATTAAATCACTATTATAATGTCCAGCTTCCCTTCAAGCACAATCGTCAATCAGTGACCGAATGGAATGACGGATCAGTCTTCCTGACAATCTTCAGTTTATCTAAAACTTGGCACGCATGAAAAGCTCTCAACTAATCACATCAAACCTCGAAAAGTATTGATGTTAGATGAATGTGTCTTATATCAGAATAATATTCGGTTCATGATGATCATTTTATACCCTTATACTAGCCATCTATCTCAATTAGGGAAAAACTTTTACACAGAGTGAAAATATGTCTGCAGTAAGAATCTCATTATAGTTTTTTCATTAGAAAATAATTTTTTCAAAGCAAACCAATTTGAATATGGGAATGTTAATAATATTCTTATATCTTTTAAGGTTTTTATAACAAATTCTGGAAAAACTACTGCTATTATCCAAGTAATTTACTAGAAACGTTGAATTATGTTTTATTAGGATTTTCAAGTATTTGATTACGGTAAACATGTTTCCACTTAGATTTTCCCTGCAAGAACTTACGAACTCATCACGAGTCGCTCCACCAGTACTGGTGCACATATCCTCCAATAGAACTTTTACCAGTAAAGTAAAACATTAAACATATCTTAGCGCGATAATTTAAAGATATCGTTGCAACGAGCCACTAGTAATTCTTGAAATTTGTTATGAGCATTCCGGAATTTGACGATAGCTTTCGTTCATTTTATCTTAATTTAAAATGTTTCTCGTAAAATGCCACTATGCTTATGACAGATATTCAAGAACTGTTGAGATTACTCTGAGTATAAAATTAAACTTAACATATCTACTTAAGCACAATTTTATTTATTTTGTCCAAAAAATATCTGTTTTGCAATAAAAAACTACAAAAATACTGGCCATAACTTACGTTCCCTACCACTCCCCCTTTATGTTAACTAATTTAAGTTGCCGGTAGCCCTTACTGACGTCAAAGGCCATGACTAAAATTAGCTCCTGTTATTTCCATCGGAATCGATGAACATAGCTCTTCTAGTTTAATTGGTTTTATGGTGTTTTCCGATGATTGCCTCGTGACTTTGTGGTGGGTCTACACTCACACACTTAACATACATATTACTGTGGAGTAAATCAAGCGTCGAGACGTAATGAGACTGCGGAATATTAGACTGTACCGATATAAATCAGGTGTCAGAAGTGGAGTCTCTTATATTCCAATACTGTAGCGCCTGCGGTCAAATTAAGACTTGGAACTGCTCTTGTTGAGAAATATGCTTGTGATTTAATAACTCGGGCTACTGCGGGGGTGTTTTATGTCATTTTACTGGCGTACAAGTCTTAAGTAAGATGCTTGGACCAACATCACTGGGCCCGTCAGATTCATCAAGTCTGCAATTTAGAAATGATTCGAAATAGATTCTAAATAATGTCGAATATTTTTTATCGCCGCATTTTAATAACTTTTCAGGCGAGTCACCTATATTATAATTACTCTAATAGTATATGGATGGGGAAGGAAGCATTTTAGAGGTAATCTATCAGAATTTGCGTGGAAGGAGAGTGGAAAAACATTTTTTTTTAAACACCCGCCTCGGTGGCGTAGTTGGCTAACGCGCTTGTCATGTTGAGCTCGACTGCTGAGGACGGGGAGATCGAGGTTCGAATCTCGGTCGGGTGAACTGGGGGAGGTTTTTCTTAAATGGTTTTCCACTCTCCCTCCACGCAAATGCGGGTTCACTTCCTCTATTTCAACCTTCCAAATTCCCAATCCATTAGAGTAATTAGTACTTAAAGCGTATAACCCGAACGGTTAGTAAGACGCGGTGCTAAATATTAAATTAAATTAATTAAAAAAAACTCTTAGTAGACCCCACCGGGATTCAAAACCCAATCTCCCCGTCATCAGCAGACCAGCCTAACACTGGAGTGAGGCCTTAAACCAGGGATGGGTAAGCTTACCAACAGATGAGCTAAATAAAAAATTAAAAACTTTGGTAAGCCAATTACTATTATTCGTTAAGCTTTATTCAAAAAGTATTAAGAGATATATACGATAGACTAACATAGTAAACTGACATGAAAAAGTTTAAATACATTAGCGTAAGTGTGTATAACCCGAACGGTTAGTAAGACGCGGTGCTAATAATAATAATAATAATAATAATAATAATAAATCTAATGAATAGAAATTAGGAGGGTAAATTAGATAAACTAAGGATAGGAAAAAGATACAATGATAAATTATATATGAAAACCCATCACTAGTTCACCCACCCAAGATTAGAACATCCTAATCCCCCTGATAGGGCAATCCAGTTCGTTACGATACTGATGCCTTAGTCAGTGTGATCATCAGTGTAGGTAAGGTTTATCAAAAACTTAATGTAAGTTACAGGGATGGTGAGAGTATTTTATCCAAGCACATCAGCAATAACACGGAAAAAAGGCCTAATCCTAGAGCTAAAATTACATCGTAAGGCACACGTACCGAGATTTGAACTACAACCTTCCTGTCAATGGCATCCAAATACATTGTGTGTCTAATTACAAATGTGGGCTTTAAAATAAAAATAGTCAAGCACTGAAGCACTTTGCGTACCCCCAGGGGTACACGTACCCTAGGTTGAATACCACTGCTCTGAGGGTTATGGCGAGGTGTATAAGAGATTTTATCAATTCTATTATTAGTTTGAAGGTGGTTTGACACCTTAGCTCAAACGTTATGATACTTGTCAACTTGTTTAATGTTTCCAAACTAGTTTTCTAATGAGGTCTACATATATATTTTAATGAGGTTTTCTTTTATTTTGTGTTTATACCGTGTCTTACTAACCATCAGAGATTTTCAAATATCGATGCTTATGCGGTAAGGTTAAAGATGGTAAAACTTTAGAAGACTATACCACGAATTTACGTGAAAGGAGAGTGAGAATATTAATCTAGATAGAACCATCTTCAGTATCCCCGACCTTCCTGTTACCATCAAACCAGACCGAATGAGGTTTATGCCTTAGTCTGCATGCACACCGATGTAGGTAAGCATGAAATTGGAATTGCTTGCGTTCACAAAGTGAAAAGTTAACGTTTTGACTTCTGGTTTTTGTGACTGTCCTAGCAATAAGCTGAGATTATCGGTTAGTAGTAAGACCATTGTCACTAGGGTATTAGTTCTTGCTCCACATCTCACTATCTGCCCGAGATACAAGCAGTTAACTATGGCAATAGTGAGGAAGGTAGATCTTAGAGGAAATGTAATCGCATTTGCGTGGAGAGAGTGGGTAATCATTTAAGAAATTAATAATAATATTTAGCAACGCGTCTTACTACCCGTTCGGGTTATATGCTTTAAGTACTAATTACTCTGATGGATTAGGAATTGGGAAGGTTGAATTAGAGGAAGTGAAACCGCATTTGCGTGGAGGGAGAATGGAAAACCATTTTGGAAAAAACACCCCCAGTTCACCCGACCGAGATTCGAACCTTGATCTCCCCGTCCTCAGCAGTCAAGCTCAACATGACAAGCGCGTTAGCCAACTACGCCACCGAGGCGGGTCATTTAAGAAAAAAAGTTCAACCAGCTGGAATTTGAACCACAACTTTTCCGTCACTGAAAAACCATAGTAGATGCACCTGACATTTTGTCAGCGTGCCCACCAATGCGGGCAAATGACCCGAATGGTTTTTTTTTAATCACACTGTAGTCTTGTGATCTCCCTCTACCCCTGTTAAGCCCCCAATCCACGTGATGTCGTTGGTTTATGTAGATGTATTTTATTAGAGAGCAGTGGTGAGACCTCTTTTGTTTAAAGCACTAATAGTAATTAGGTTTATAATAGCTCGTAGATCGCCGCTAACGATAACTCCCAACACTTGTTCTTGTAGAAAGTAGTCGTGCGGTTTTCCAAGACAATCAAGTGGGCTGAGCGCCCTGACTCATGTCTTAGTACTGCTGACCTTAAGATGACTTACTTTAGGTGCATGGAGGAATAAATTGTGTCATAAAACATTCGAGCCGCGCGCTGACTTACTTTTTATATTTTACAGGCCTTTTTTTTCACGCGTGCAAATATGATTGATTAACATGGTAGCCGCCCGTCCCCGTGGCTAAGTGGTTATATTGGTCGACCACAAGTTTAGGGGACACTAGTGCTGATTATTAGAATACAAAGTCGTCATGCTTGGGTGAAAAACCGCCTAAGTCATATTATCTTGCTTGTCTGAAACACATGGCTTGCGTATAGTAAATTATTATTATTATTATTATTATTATTATTATTATTAGCACCGCGTCTTACTACCCGTTCGGGTTATACGCACTTACGCTAATGTGTAATGTTAGGGTGATTGTGAGA
>CABFOV010005358.1:16321-43358 GCA_902141375.1 Timema poppense
ATATCAAACCTCACACGGGTTAAGCCTGCAATCGAGTGCAAGTCTAAGACTTATTTTGTGGGATGGTGGGCAGGAGAGTGAAAGGCATGGCATGGCTTCATAACCAACAAAAATACCCTTCTGCGCCAAAAAGAACACATGGAGCACGGAAACCATAGATGGCGGTAGTTACTGGACAGGTATTGCAGAAAAGCATTTGTTTGGAAATATCATTTATCTCTAGAATGAGTGCATTTTTTATGTTAATATTTTCAACACCCCTTCTAAGATAATGTATCGATGTTTATTAATTGTTACATTTTCTTATTTTTTGTTATGAAGCTGGCAGTTTTATATTGAAAAATGTCAATGTTATCTATATTTGATTACTTTTAAAATTATAGAGGTGTATATATAAAATGTATAACTTAATTAACATGCTTCTATTCTTGAACAAACCGTTTCCGAAAATAAAATTGCAAAACAATAAACATTCTTGAAGATAACCATTTGTTCCCATGGCTCTGCACTTCACACCAAATAAAAAGGGCCAATTGCCTTAGTTGCCAATAACGAGAAGGTCAAACCTCAAATCTCGGTCAGGTGAACTAAGGTTATTTTTATTCCTAAAGTAGCTTCCAGCTCTCATCCCACACAACAAAGTGAATATTTTCTCTAAATTTTATCTTTTATCATTACTACCTCACTAGTGTAAACAAATAAATATGTAAAGTGGGTATATTTTAGTATCTTGTATAATAAATGGTATTCTACAACAAAATTATGTCAATAAATGTAATTATGTGTATGTGGATCTTTTTTTTTACTGTAAAATTAAGAAAACTGAATCAAATTAATTTTAATTTGGTACGTCTAAATAAAATAATGGATTTATTTACTATTTTATAGTTCTTCTCCTCTGAATCCCCTGCCACCACTCTCAATTGAATCTATCCTTACAACTGCAAGCCTTTACACCTCCATGTACCCCTTACCCCCTACTATATTTCATTTTATTTCCTTCTTCCCCTTGTCTCACACTCTTTACTTAATTTCTCCCTTCAAGCCCTTGATTTTAACCCTTCTTATGCTACTACAATCATTTTACCTTATATTTTGTCCCCTTCCAATCAAACACTCGCTCACTTTATTTTATCCCATTTCCTCCATTATATCCCCACTCATCATTCCATTGTTCTTTAATCCATCCTTTGTTTCTCCACAAATTAATTTCCCATTTTTCTTATTGTCTTCATCCCCTTTCATTGTCTAACATTTCTTCATTTATTTTCATCCTTTCTCCACATTTTTTTCTTTTCTACCTTACTCTTACCCTAGTTGTCTTTCTTTTCTCTTTTCCTTATAATGACAACCCTAGCATCATTTCAACCCCCCTTTCCCCTTTGTATATTCTATTGATCTTTGTAATAACTTACTTTTGTCTTTCCTTTTATTATTTTTTCCCCTCGAATTATCTTAATCTCCTTTCCTTGAAACCCCCAACTTCATGTGTTTTCCTTTATTTTAACATATTCCTTTGCTGTTATACGAAACCCCAGTCTACATTTTCACTCCTATTTAATAGCTCCTCTACTTTTAACCTCACCACTATTTGCATTCCTTAAATTAAATCCTTTTCCACTTGCCCACATTCCTTGTTGGCTCCTACTTCAATTTTACTTTCCCAGCCATTCCATTTATTGCTCCTTCAACTCTCTTGAGCTACCCTTAGCTCTTTGTCTACAAAGTTTCCAATTGCCTTCTCCATACCCTTTTTATAATATTTTTACCTTACTTATTTTCTCCTCTCAGCCGCTAGATTACCTTTCCCTCCTCTTAATTAAATTGTATCTCCCACCCCCCTTTGCCTCCCTCACACCCTTGTGATAACTTTACTCTCCTCCCAATGTCTTCTCTAATATTTCCCTCTTACCGGGCTTTTTATTTCTCTTCTCCTCTTTTTCTCCTATCTTCACTTCTTCTACTGTCTCGCAAACCCCTCATTGTACCCTGCTAGCTATTATCATCTCTATTTTCACTGTTTTCCCCTCGTTTCCCAATACCTTTACCCTCTAACTGTTGTCCCTTTCTTTCTTTTTACTTTTGTTTCCTATCAATGTTAAAAACATAGTTCATGACCAGTGGCGGCTTGTAGCTAAAATTAGTGGGGATGCTGCTCCAGAAATTTTTTAGCCTTTGTTTTAAAATTGTGTAAAAGGAAAAAAAATGTATAAAAAGAAACTTTATTCAGGAACTTGATAAAATCTTAACAAAAAAAACCCTTTTTACTTACTTTAACTTAACTTGTTACAGTTCAAGCTTGATCTATTCATTTAAAAATTAAATCCATACTTCTTGTTTTAATTTGCGCAAAAAGTTCATAATTTTCTCCTTGACCTCTGGATGACAATCGAGGAAATTTTTCCCCATTGAAAGTACTGCAAGCGCATTTAGTCTTTCTGTTAAATAAAAGAATCGAAAAAAAAAATGAATCAAATAGAATAGCTGGAAGCAGAATAAAAATCTAATTCTACACTCTTCTACATTTTATCACATTAAAGAATATGGTACACGGTTTTTAAGCACAACACACGCTGAGTAAAAAAAGCTTCCTTCCACCATCACGCCAGCCGGCACTGTGAGGGCAACAGTGCTCTCTCTCTACCTGGCAATCCCGCCTTCCTACCCACCCCTCTCCTCTGTGTGCATGCGCACAACAGTCAAACACAACATTGATGGCACTGTGAAGTGCACAGTTCTGTACAAAGATTTTTGTATCCTTTTTCATAAACTGGGGGATGGCTACTGAAGTACTGACATTAAGCTTAAGGAATATATAATGTACTACAAAAATAAAGAAAGAATTAAAGAAAAAAGGACTAATTATATTAAATGTTATTGATAATATCAAGTGGAAATAGGAGGTGCTGCAGTTCCGCAGTGCTTATACACGAGCCGCCACTGCTCATGAGCTATATTAATGCACATGATTGTTAATATACCAAGTGATTTAAATGATTAAACTACTGAACAGCCCAGTAAACAGTGAATTAAAATTAATGTATTTTAAGAACATTGTAAAATAGTTCATGGTCCCTCACACATTATTAACAGCCTCAATAAAATAGAACAATTTTAATAGGCTGTTTCAAAATATATTAATATAAAGAAGTTAAACTGTTGACTTCCTCATAATTTTATTAAAGTCACATTCTATGATACATGTTTCCTTGTACATTTTTATGGCGAAATGTTATTGATGTGTAAAAGAACGGCAGGATAGCCACGGCAAGTAGACAAAATCCTAGATATGGACGATACCATACCCATGGAAATGCGATGACCAAAAGTGACATGGACAGCGAAACAGCAAAAGTGGTTGAACCAAAGTGTAATATTAAGATGTTGCACAAAAATGAGTGCCGAGAACCTAAAAAGAAAAATATATGTAATATAGATTTCACTATTTTATGAACACTTCGGAAAATAGTTATTGAAATAGCTTTGCTATTAAAATGACTGGGCCTGATAATTACATTCTTTTTTTATATATATATATATATATAACAAATTGTTTATTTTTTCATATACTTTAGAGTCAATGTGATGGCTATTAGCAATGTGGCTTGGTTACTCATGTGATGGCAATTAGCAATGTAGCTTAGTTAATCATGTGATGGCTATTAGCAATGTGGCTTAGTTAATCATGTGATGTATATTAGCATCGTGGCTTATTTAATCATGTGATGGCTTTTAGCAATGTGGCTTATTTAATCATATTATGGCTTTTACCAATGTGCCTTATTTAATCATGTGATGGCTATTAGCAGCGTGGCTTATTTAATTATGTGATGGCTATTAGCAATGTAGCTTAGTTAATCATGTGATGGCTACTAGCAATGTGGCTTATCTAATCATGTGATGGCTATTAGTGATTTGGCTTAGTTAATCATATGACAAAAGCTACTACCGGAACTCAGACCTTTAATTTTCTATGAATCAGAACAAGGGTTTGCCATGATAGATTTTTAGTCAATCTGGCAATCAAACCCATGATTTGTAGGCAGGAATACTATTATTTGAGCTAAGTTTTTAAAACAATAAGCTATTCATGGTATGTGATCTTAGCATCATTAATCTAATTGGTCATAAGAAAATAATCCAATGATTGTTTTAAATAAATAAACAAATAAGCCATTTACTTAAAAACTTAATTGGTGAAAATATTAACTATATTTAAATTTATTACTTAGGCAAATAACAATAAATTTAAAATTTACCAAAATGGTTAATGATGGTGGTGGCACATTTCCCCCCAATAAAAATGAGGATCCAGCCTGCCCCTCGGAGTGGCCACCCCGACAGCCAGTTCCTAGTATGTTCTTCTTGGAACATTTGTTGAACAGTGTGTGTTCCTTGGTGTACCACTGCGACACTCATTCCAGTTGGTGTTAGGTATGGCTGCAATATTGAGCCTGTTTGCTGGGCCAAGAGGCTTACCTATATCAACATTGAACAGTTCACATCATCGTATTTAACAAACATTCAACCATAGGAACTTCATTTACCTCACAAAACAAAGGAAATTAATTAATTTGTGAGAAGGAAAAAAAAGTGTTTGCTTGTTATATATCTAATGAATATGGTTTAAACGGAAACATAAAAAAGTATGATCGAATTATTTAACTAAAGTTCTTTAAATAAACAGAAAATGTAATTTTGAATTAGAAATATGGGTGTAATATATTTTGTGTTATTTTGTATTTGGCTCTTCCCTTATTTAAGGTTGACCACTCTGGTATTAAAACAAGATTTGATGCTCCATCAGCTGAAATGGCTTGGAAATTGTGAATACACCAATATATAGTTTATTAATGGAGTTTTGGTATTTAATTTTCTGTCGGGAAGCATAATATTCTAATGTTGTTAATGGGATGTTATATGTCCATGATTTTACAAGTCAAATTAATATTGTATCAATAAAAAATAATTAAAAAGTTTAATCTCCATTCATAAAGGGAAATTTAAGATATATTTCTAAGAGTTTCTTTTGTATGTTGAAGCATGAATCAATATTTAGAATGATTAATGATAATTTAGGTTCTTAAGTAATATTTTTTATTTTTCTATTTTTTGCTCTGTGTCTTTTTCAACGGGCCTAACCACAAATTTACACTATAGGCTAATGGACTAGAGATAAGGAAGGTAATTTTTATGAAAAAAGTGTGCCCCCATTTGAGTGGTCAGAGTGGGAACCATTTAGGAAAAACACACCATCAGTGCACTTGGCCAATATTTTAACTCTGGCAAACCATATAAGACAAAATTGTCACCCTTATCTGCATGCTCATAACTTTATTATGATTGTTGGGTGTTGTGACTTACAGAATACCGAAGAATATTCCAACAGAAAATTTCTAATTTGATCTTCAGTTGCATTGCTCACCAAAAGTGCATGGTCATCAAAGAGAGGCATATGCTTAATCCTAAATAGTCAAATCAAAATGTCATTACAATGTCCTATTAAAAATGTTAGTACATTTTTGTGAATACAATTTTTATTACTATGCTTTGCAACACCAAATTGTTAGTAATATGGTGTATAGTAGATAGTACAACACCTTTACTTTTACCGCTTCAAGTTTTGTTGCTTCTCTCTTTTGTTGCATTTCAATTATAACTATGTTTACAAATTTCATTGCTTACTTCGTTCATGTACTGGACAGATAAGAGGTCAGAAAGCTGCTATGCAACAGTTTAAGTTGATGAACCGGGTAGATGAAAAGTCGGGAAGCTGTCGAGACTGATTTGCCAGCCAGTATATGTTGCCCATATCACTCTTACTAGGTCAGGTGGTGCATCAACACATCACTTGGTATGAATAGATCTTCAATTTTATGAGCAGGGATATTACTGGAAATATTGGTGAGAATATTCCCAAAAGAGTGTGTTTGAGGCCAAGTCATGCTAAGCTTGTGTTTGACCAACAGAACACCACTTGAATTCAGAATATTTTTGAGCTAATTCAAATTGTATTAGTATTATTGTATGATAATTCAATTAACTCTTGATGATTTGTTGATTATCATATGAATGAACCCCATATTAAAATCTCGTAAGTTAGTAAATTTCATGCAGGGCCAGATTCAAGCATGTTTTGAATACATATAGCTCAGTGAATAATTACTCGTTGATAGAAGTCAAATCAAATATTAACAAACACTTATTTAATTAATTAATATTTAGCACCGCGTCTTACTACCCGTTCGGGTTATACGCTAACACTTATTTAAAAAGTAATAATTTATTATAAAAAAAAAGTATAAATTGTGCTCTGGAAAACCTTATACTAAGTAGTTGTTTTAATATAACGTCTCACTAACTTTAATTTATATCCTTCTTTACTTTATAACTTGGAAGAAATGTAATATTGAGCCCTGTTTTAGCTTTTTTTTAAGCACCTCATCTTACTACTCGTTTGGGTTATACACTTATATGCTGATAATACTAATGGTTTTAGGGACCAGAAAGGTTATATTTATAATTAGTGTGCCCACATTTGTGTGGATGGAAAGTAGAAAACCATTTTGTACAAACAACCCTAAGTACACCCGACCAAACTTTGAAACTCAATCTCCCTATCATTGGCAAACTAGTCCACTGTGAGAGTAATGCCATAGTTCATTTTTGCTGTAACTGAACTTCAGATATAAAGTAACACTGCTGAGCATTACAAATATAATGTTTGTGGTTTGATTTCTCCCAATGAATGCTGTCGGGGCACTTTTTTTTAAGGTTTTTCATGAAGCATAAATACAAAATTTTAAGGAATAATAACATCTTTACCATTTAAGATATGAACACTTGGAACTAACAAGTGTTTACTCACCATTTCCCCTGTCTTTCCAGCATAAGAAAACTGAACTCGGATATCTCCTACTTCGGGATTCCAAACATCTTGACAGTGATAGTATAACCCAGAATGAAGTTTAATGTCTCTCCGTTCAGGCCTTTCATCACCAGTGAATAAAGTGAAGTCATTGAATTTATTTTTGAGAGCATGACTCAAGGAAAATCTCCCCACACTAGCGTCTTCACTGATATAGACTGTGCTCATTAGAGGAAACTCTCTTTGAAGAAACAAAAAATACAATTTAAAAGAAACACCGTAAAATAGAAAAATTACAAGAAACTATTGGCCTTCAATTTTATATTAAATACACATAAATATCTTTATATCCATTACTATTTCCAGCCTGTGGCCTCAGTCAGTTTTTTATTCAAGTTATATATTTTTCACTACCGGCTGGCTAGGCCTGTCGTAGCTTAATATGTCTTATAATCTAACTTAAAACTAAGATAGGCACAACATCCAATCCCTTGCCATTATTTTATCAATGTGAAATGGTTAACCCATACATTCATCAAAGATAAATTTTCGGCCATGCCGGGAATCGAACGGACTGAACTAAGGTGTCTGACAACATATAAATATCTACATAATATATTTTCCTAATGTATGAGTGTCTTTCTGCACCCTCCATAAATCCTTAGATGACCTAGAAAGCATAAACTTTTATACTTACTAGTATAGGCCACAGGATAGAACCAAACGGAAACTGATTTTAGATTTAGATTTTTGTCTGATTGCATTATTTTTAAAGCCTTTCATGAATTAAAAGATTCTTGATATTACAAATGTGGTTATATTTGTATAAAATCAAATTTATGCCTTGAACAATAATTTAAGGCTTATAGTAAGTAAAGGTAAAAGACATGTATAATCATTTGAAAAATGTTAATATAAATCTTTTTTGCTCCCACTCGGGTTATATGTACTATTATTAATCGTTAACTTACCTAGGGTTGTGATGTCCAGTTTGGACATAGAATTTGGAGCTAGAAATGAGTTTATCTTTCCAATTTGTCGTGTAGTAATAGTTTGTGTACAAAGACTCTTTAGTTTCATCTTGCTGTCCGCTGTAAATTAAACCAAAACAAAGGTTGAGGTTTGTATGTAAATCAATATGATTTGCAATTAAATCTATAATATAACTAACCATATTCAAATAAGTTTAAACTAAAGAACTGAAATGTGATATGTTCATACTAAACACTTTTATTCATCATCTACAAAGAAGGGTAAGGCGAAAGAGTGTAAGGTTGGACATCATCTAATTGAATAATGATCAACAGATTACCTGCTTCGGTGACCACATGGTCTAAGCCGTCACTATAGCAATAGACTAGACTGCCGATAACAGGGAGATCAGGGTTTGAATCTCGGTCAGGTGTACTGAGGGTGTTTTTTTTTCCAAAAATGGTTTTTCACTCTACCACCACATAAATACAGGTACACTTCCTCTAAATTCAACCTTAATAAACCACTAACTCATTAGAATAATTAGTACACTACACTAAAATTCATGGTGGTAAGCTAAGGATACACACAAAAGCCTGGCATTAGCATCTCAGTATTGACATAACAAGGTTTTCATACTAAGAACTTCCAACCTCAAGTATTTTCATATACCCTGGATTATTAAAATGATGTACAACATAACTAATTTAATGCGACAAATTAAAGAACAAATTTTTTTAAACATGAATTATTAATTTTTGAAACTTAAATTTGAGAAGTCAGTTCATACCAAGATACATGCCATTTTTATTAACTAAAAAATAAAGCAATCATTGTTTTAAAAAATGTGCTGTTACCAAAGAGAACTTAATTTACCATTTCTTATGCATTCAACAAATAAAATAAAAAAATAATATAATAAATAAAATAATTAATAAAATTAAGTTTGAGAGGAGCATGTTAGCAGGCAAGAGGAGAAACATGATAAGGAAGGATGGAAAAAAAGAGGATGCTGAAGAAAATGTTGGAACTGAAGTAGGTCTATGTAGGAAAAAGACCACAAGGGAGGCCAAGAAAGATATGGAAGGAGCTGATAACAGAAAGTGTTCAAGTGAGAGGAGAAGAATGGAAGAAATTAAAGGAGGAAGAGTGGTGGAAGAATAGAGGAAGATGGAGGCATTTTACTAAACTGACCCGGCCACAAGCTGGAAACAGTTGATGATAATGATAACTTCTTATGCATTCAACAAATAGAATAAAAATTAATGAAAATAAAAACAACTTTTTGGCAGTTTAGTATATTAAATGTGAAGCAATTATCATATTTTTTTATAAAAAAATTAGATTTCTTTACTTTATGTTATTCTATTCAGTTTCATAGAACTATTGATAATTGTATAAATGAGATATATATTTTTTGTACAGTTTGTTTTAATTTGAGTCAATTTAAACACATCCCACTAAAAAAACTATATGATACATATAGTATTGATTGTTTTGTTAGTAAATAGAAAATGCCATAACTCAAAAAAAAGAATGTTTATCTAGACGTAATATACTTTCAGGCTATTACAAAAAAAAAGTTTAGGATACTATTTTGATAATTGGTACAAATATAATGTGAATATACTTACAATACAAATACAATATATAAAGAAAAAAAGTAAAAAGTTTTTTTTGTTTTCTTAAATTAGGAACTAGAATTGTCTTCGGACCTCATCTGAAAATTCCTGCAATATTTTACCAACTTATGCAGGGGACATTATCTAAAGTATGTGATAATTGTAATAATTTATTTTTCTGTCTCCAATATGAGCACTTGCATTCTCTAAAACAAATTAGTTATTTCAGCACACAAATTACGAACCAACTTATTAATAAGGCATCATAAAAACTCAAAATTCAGACTGTAAAATCACCAACGAAACCAATATAGCCCTGCCGCGAATCAAACCCATAACCCTTGCTTCAATAAAAGAAAAAAACCAAAGGTGCAACTATTAGTTATAATGTGATGTACTAAACAATGGAATAATTGATCGAAAATCATTTTGACAAATAAAGTGACTTGTCTTACTTGAGCGGGTGTATGAGTAAATTTCATGCTTCAACAATGAGTCATCCGCTTTGGTGGCCGCATGGTCTAAGACGCTATTCTTAAATCAGACTAGACTGATGATGATGGGGAGGTCAAGGGTCGAATCTCATTCGGGTGTACTGAGGGTGGTTTTCCCATAATGGTTTTCCACTTTCACTCCAAACAAATGCAAGTGCACTTCCTTTAAATATAATCATCTTCATTCCTAAAACCATTATTTTAATTAGTACATAAGCGTATAACCCGAACGGGAAAAAAATGAGTTTGTTTCAAATAGCTTTAATTTACAGATGGTTATTTAAATATATTTAATTCCAACTATACCAGCAGCCAGGCTAGGTCACACTAAAGGAATAGAAAGAGTAACATGCTTCTCAAACACCTGACAGTGTTACCAAACTAACAAAAAATTGGGGTACTTAAGAAGACAAGATTAATGTTATGGAAATATAACCTTATTGAGACATGAATGTTAATATGACCTGTTAGTCTGCTCTTCTTCCCATTGGTACATTTGCACACGTCTTTTTAGTTTGATGGCAGACATGGCAATGCCATAGTCCATTTCTGTGAGTGGCTCCCCCACTTGTAGGATGCCACTCACATGGACCAGTCTACCATCATTTTGTTTGTCAAGAGCGGAGGAAGATGGGAGCACCACCACACTTTCAATAGCTTCATCCAGTAAGCGAGCTCTCTGAACTGCTTGACCCTAGGATGATAAATATTATGAGCTGAGAATATGTTGAAAACAAGTATTATTTTTATATAATATATTATTAAGTAATAATAATTATAATGATAATGATAATGATAATAATAATTATAATGCATCAGTGATCCCATGGTATAGTGTGTCAATCTTGTTTTGGAGTGGATTGCCGGTGATGGGAAGATAGGCATTCAATTCTTCGTTGAATGTACTGAATGTGGTTTTCCTAAATGGTTTCCCACTATTTTTCCATACAAATGCTGGAAAATTTTCTCTAAATTCTACCTTCCTCATCCCTATTTAATTTGCGTAGTTATTTCATGTATATTACTCAGGTAACAAGATGGGGTAATTTTTTTACAAGGATTTTAATTATTTTTTTTAGGTAATGTAACCAACAATTATATTTTTAATAATAAAATAAATTGAGTTTACTTTAAATTTATAAAATAAAATCCTCTAAACATTAGGTGGTTATGCAAAAAATGAAAACCATTATAATAATAACATACATGCCTAACAATATTAAAAAATATCTAAAAAATGCTCGTACCAATTGCATAACAACAAGATTATATACAACTGTATTTCTTTAATATAGTTAAAAATTGAATAAGTTTTTCCTTTACCTGCTATGCTTTTATAATCATTGTTTTACAAAACCCATTTTCATATTTTGATTATTTTATTTTTTTATTTTCACCTCTTCCTATATGTTCAGGTTATACGGCATACACATATATGATAGTTACTCTAATGGGGTAGGGATGATATACCCACATTTGCGTGAGAGTAGAGTTGAAAATCATTTAGGGGAAACCATCCACAGTATATCTGAGTGGTATACAAACGTCGATCTTTCTGTTATCAACAGGCCAGTCTAACACGGGCATGATGCCTTAGACCATTTAACCATCAATGCGGGGTTAGAGTATTAAAGGCTTGATTTGTGAAATATAGGTGGGGAGGGTAGTTTTAGGAGTGAACCCGCATTAGTGTAGAATGGAGATGAGAAAATCACATGTTCACCACCCCCATGTGAACCCCACCTGAGACTCAAACCTTGACCTCCCTTGAAATCAAATATATTGTAATCCTGGTGCCTTAGAATATGTGACCACATCGTGCCTTATAAATACAAAATAAACATTATTATTAATATTATTATTATTATTATTATTAGCACCGCGTCTTACTACCCGTTCGGGTTGTACGCACTTACGCTAATGTGTAATGGTAGGGTTATAGTGAGATGAAATGGAGGACCTACAGTTTAACGTGGAATCCGAACCACGGTGGGGACCTGGCATTCCCCACATTCACAAGATGTATTGTCAAAGGTGAAAAAAATAAACACTCACACACAAATATTACTAAGTACTTTCTAAAAACACCAATTAAACCTGCATACAACTAAAAAATTAATTTAACCTAAGGCAGTACACCTAATACTACAGGTACACAGCCCTAACACGTTGAACTGTATTACTGTAATTTGATAACAGGACGAATTCGTGCCTATACAAGATGTAAATATCTTTATCAGAGCCACCTGGAATCACGCCATAGTTATTTAATACTTGTATGGTCGGTCATTCTAATCCTTAAGGAAATGTTTAGTATTTAAAATGTTGGTAGAAGAGAGGGGAACATTATTCAACTTGATGAGAAAAATCAAATGATAAATTTTAAGAATATTTAATTTAGAGAAGATTATTTTATATTAATGGAAATATGTGTGTATGTATATTAGCTCATATATTTATATATAAAAGAGCTAATAAATGCAAATATAATAAACAACACCCACCTAGGGAAAGAGAAAAGTGTGGGAAGAACCCAATGTACAAAGGTGACATCATCTTCCTTTCTACTAAAGTATAAGTAGTCATACAAATATTTAAACACAACTACCTATAGTAATATTTCAGCTTTGTTGCCTTTATAAAACAAAAAAGAGGGAAGAGGAAAGATTATAAATTTCAAGTGAGTAACTTAACTTTTTTTTTTTTCAAACAACACATATAATGTGGAATTAATTTTGTGCTAAGACTGATGAATTCTGTTTAGTTAGATCTGTGGCAATATATAAAAATTTATCACCGTGTCTTACTACCAGTTTGGTTTACACGCTAGTGTGTTAGGGATGAGGAGGGGGTTGTATTTATAGGATGTGTACTCACATGTGTTTGGAGGAGAGTGGGAAGCCATTTAGGTAAAAACAGGTCACCTTTACATTTGGCTGAGATTTGAACCATGATATCCCTGCCATCAAGAGTCCAGTTTATTGAAAGAACAACACCTTAAGCCATGCGGCCACCAAAGCTGGTCGTGTGTGGCAATATAAATCTAATGTCGACAGTATAATTAGGATGATTCTATTGTATCTTATAGATGAATATGTACATTACCTCATTCCAAAAGAGAATCCACATTCCAGAAGAAAACATAATACATCCTGTAAGTGTGGCCAGCCAAGCTTCTTTCAAACGGTACAAATATGAACTGTGGGGAGGCTGATTTAGGTCTGTCATTTGCCAAACAATTTTTAATGCTAAGAAACAAATATAAAGCAAAATAACAGTCTGGTTAGTTTGTAATTTGGAGAACATATTAGAATGTAAGGAAATACATATACTCATTTTATAGAGCTTGGATTTTTATGTAATTATATATTTTAATACTACCAGTCGGAAATGTGAAAAGCAAAATGTCAGTGAATTAGGTTGTATGGGACTGCATTTTCAGTTTTAACTTTCATATTTTTTATACATTTTACTAAGTTCTACATATTTTTGAAGATATTACATTAAATTACAAATTTTGTGTTTTTTATCATAGTATTATTTTAATGTCTTTCTTATGGAAAATACTTTCAAATAATGTGTCACTAGTTAACAGAAAACCTGTACTTTAAAAACGGAATGAAGGGATGGCAGTGAGAAAAGCACAAGTCAGTTATGCTGGCTCAGAGAAAATTATAGTTGCCATAACATAACTTTGTGTCTGACGTTTCTTGTGTTGTGAAGGGGATAGAATGCGGCATTGTCAGATAATAACCAAAGCAGCATGTATCTCTTGGCATATCATTTTGTAAACACAAGTCGATGAGTTCTAAAAACAATAGGCCTAGATCTTAGATCTGATTAGGTCATTTTCCAGTTGTTCTTTGGTAAGGAGAAGAAACAGACATAAAGTAGCAAGGCAAAGAACAAATTAAGAACGAACCCAAGAATCAATTAAGAAAATGTAGTTTGAAGTCTGTTACAATAATACTGAATGGTGAATAGTCTTTTGATAACCAAGCTATACCATGTTTATACATGTAAATACATTACTAATATTAGCAAGTATGTAAAAATCATTTAACCTCAAACAAAAAAAAATAATTCTTGGAAAGTGACGCTAAAAAATTTGGAATGATTTGATGTTCACTTGTTTTCAAAGAACCGACAAGGTTTCATTTAAAGCTTGTAGTGTTTGTATAATCTCTAAAAACAGTTATATTATGTTTTTTATTTGAACTATGTTATTAAGGGTAAATTTAAGTGGTGTAAAACAAACTAATAATGCCATACATCTCGTTAAAAAATTAGTTGTACATTTGTAGATTTATAAAAGTGTTTTTCAATCATTTCCTTCAGAAATTTGCAGCCAAACCACTACATTTTGTTTCAATAATATATGGATGTTATTAATGTGGAGAGAGAAGGTATATTCAATGTTAGATTTTTTCACACTATCACATATTTTAATTGATTTTGCTAAATATTTTGTATGTTAATATTACATAAAAATCCAGGCTCTACTCATTTGTAAAAACCAAAACTTATAATTTTATTCAAATACAGCTCTAGAAATATAACGCTTACATTACATTATTTTATAAGTTAGATATAAACTTGAATAAATGTAGAGCTGCTATATTGATTTGTAAGTGGTTAAAAATGGTTGAGTATTCAATTGAAATTTGGAGTTGTATGAATTCTTCTGTTTGTATTTATACTTATACCACAGGATGTTCATTTGAAAACTTTCAAACAAAATTTCTTGAAAACAATGCATTGCAGAAAAAAAAGTTGGTGTGTGTACTTATGTATGCGCGTGAGAAGTTATACTTCTTTGGGATCATTAAAAACACATGTTGTGAATGTAGAAACTAGAAACATGTGGATAAATATTATATATATGAAAACAGTGATCAGAGGCGACGAGCGTACCAACATGCGCGACTAACAGAGGTTCTATTTCTATTTTGTTGGTAGCTTTTTTTTTCGAGACTTAATGAGCGGTTTAACTTCAACCTGTTACTTTTGTGTTACAGTGATGCGCGCNACAGTGATCAGAGGCGACGAGCGTACCAACATGCGCGACTAACAGAGGTTCTATTTCTATTTTGTTGGTAGCTTTTTTTTTCGAGACTTAATGAGCGGTTTAACTTCAACCTGTTACTTTTGTGTTACAGTGATGCGCGCACATCTTAAAATTTCACTCTCATAATTTTTTCATAACGCGCTTAAAGAAGTATAACTTCAAAAAGTTATAAGCAAACATTGTTTGGTTCTGAGGGGGGAGTAAGGTGGTAAGGCTGGTATGACCTTGGGTGGCATTGCTATGGTGACGATAAGGCCACTTAAATTTTTTTAAATGAGACTCCCTATTTTTTATTCATATTCTTGTAGATCACCTTGTGTCATTTTCAAAATGGTCGTTTAAAGCGTTCTAAAGTAAAAAATATTATGAGAAATGAGCCTCACAAGTTTCTGAGTCACCGGCATGGGATGCGGCATTAGAATTTGGCCTATCCAAACAAAGCTTGGGAAGGTACAAGTGTTTGTGTGCAAGATCGTAAACAAAACATTGTTTTAACTATCAATGCCAGTTACAAATCCATTAGTTGCCTCGTTTTATTTCTACTGTTAACATCCAATCTTGAAAAAAGGCTTACAGTCCGGAAGAGAGAACAAAAATGATTTTTCTGTATGCAGCTGAGGCTCAATGTGCTCGAAGAACGGCTATAGTGTTAACCAAAGACATCAGGATAAAAACGTAGCACATAGTTATGTTTTGGATCTTTTTTCAAAATTAAAAGAAACTGGATCTGTCGCAAACAAAAAACGGATTGTGCACACAGTATTGAGTGAATTAACTCAAGTGGAAATTTTGGGCACTTATGTGGGAAATCCCAAAAGTTCAGTGCGCAACTTTTCTAAAGCTACTTGTGTATCCAATGGTTCGGTTCATAAGACATTGAAATTAAATAAGTTTCATCCGAATAAAATGCAGATGTATAAAACATAAAGTGAAGATGATCCTGATAGGCGAGTACAGTTTTGCGAAGAAATTATCGAATTATTGAATGGGAATCCGTTGTTATTAGAATGTATCTGCTTTTCTGAAAAGTGTATTTTTATACTAAGTGGTTTTGTAAATAAATGCAACTATCATTATTGGATTGATTAAAATTCTCGTATTTTTACTGGCGGACATACACAATGGCCAGAAAAAATAAACGTTTGAGCAGGTATACTTGTGAAACTTATTTCTCATGATAAATCTTACTTTAAAAAGCTTAAGACCACCATTTGGCACAACGTGATCTAGAAGAATATGTAATAAATAAAAGGGAGTATCATTTAAAAAATCAAAGTGACCTTAACGTCACCTTAACAACACCACCTTACTTCCCCCTCAGAACCAAACAACTTTTGTTTAATATTTTTTTTCTGCAATGCGTTGTTTTCAAGATATTTTGGTGGCATGTTTTCAAATAAATACCCGGTATAGTACAGTACATACTTTCTTCATAAAAGCTTAAAGTTTCCGCCCGTTCCCTGTCTAGGACTTTCCAGGGTGTTAATAGTTGTTACTATCAAAGGCTTAGAGGCTTCTGGCTATTAAATATGACTAGATGATGTCTTCCTCAATAGGTGACCTGGTGGTCTAGGGTTAAGGTGTCAGACTTCTGTGCCGGGGTTCAATCCTTGGTCCCGGCACAAATTTATCTGATTACCAAACCCTTCCTTTACCTCTGACAAGACATGTATTAATCACAACTTGTGAATGTGTGTAATTCCAGGCCTCCATCGTAGTTCGGATTCCACGTTAAACTGTAGGGCCTCCATTTCATCTCACAATCACCCTAACATTACACATTAGCGTAAGTGTGTACAACCCGAACGGGTAGTAAGACGCGGTGCTAATAATAATAATAATCTTCCTCAAAATTCTATAGTTTTCCAACAGGAGCAGTATAATCACTAATGGCGGCATCTGCTTGGTCAGTATAGCTCACTTGTGAACTCACACCATGGAATTTTCCAACAGGCGTGTGTTGAAATGATTGCCTAAGTCAGTAATGACAACACCATTCATCCTGAAGAGAGGTTATCCCTGTATTATCTAACCACACTGTCATCTATTTGTGCAAATATTATGCTACTCTATCCTGCGAGCAGGGATGGCCGATAAAATAACATGACTTATGTGAGCATAGATGATTCCAGGATAAAATCTTATTGTCAATAAGTTAATTTTTTTACGGTGATAGCATTATGACTCTGCCTAAAGTGTACCAGCAATCCTAACACTTAATCCTTTTAATGTCATGCCTATACCGGATTTGTTTGCAAAGAGCGCCATGTCTATTTCAAGTTTAATGTGATAAGAATGCCACAGCTATTTCGTCATTTTTGTAAGGTTGTACAAGAAAAATAACCATACAGTTATTTACAATACAAGGGAGTTAAAAGATTGTTCTATCATATTCATTTACATATACTGTTCTATAATAGAAAGGAATGTTCTCAATATAGTGCCAATATGATCCTATCGGGTAATGCCAGAGATAGTGCAAATCTGGAAAGCCATTCTCATCGGTTGTTGCAATTTTAATGGTAGGAGGAGGAGTCAATCTGGCACTAAAAGGGTTACGTAAATTATAAGAGCGCCTCATACTAAATACTTTTCAACATTTTGAAAAAATACAAAACATCTTAATTGATCAAAGTTTTATGGACTGGTAAGAGTATGTAGCATCACTGCAGAGCTAACTTTGAATTTTAAACTTGTTTATTATTAATATTAGGTATTACTCGATTCTGTGTCCAGATGTCATTTTTCAATCTAAAGAATATATTTATGTGTGGCTCAAACCATAGCTAACAAAAATAATCGCTTGGCTATTTAATCAATTTTAATATTAGGTTTGGGCAGATCAGCCCTTTTACCAATCAGGCTGATGCCAATAAATTGTTTCTGATCACCGATGCAGATCTTTTGGTTTATTTTCTTTGTACATTAAATTTTTAGTAAAAAATATCAATAAACATTAAAAATAATAACAAAAAAACAAACTTAACTATGTTGTGGCATCGATTTGGGAAAGGGTGAGTGTGAAGTACAAAGTAGATAAATGTTATATACCTCTATGATATTGATTAAAAATGCTCAATTGTGAGTATAAGTTATTATTAATATATAGCAACTCTTTAAAAATTAGCACAAGTTATTCAAAAGCTAAGATTATATTTGTTTTCATCTTTTCCATGAAGAGTAACTAAAAATAAAGATTTCAAAATCATTAAATTTAACCATCAGTTAATATTTATGAAATAAGTAATTAAGGTGAAAAATTATTTGAGCAGTCAAGTAGTAATTAACTATTCTTGAAATTTTTTTTCTTGTAACAAAATTTATTAAATCTACCCTCTCATTTTATCACATTCTCTCTTATTTGTTGGTCACGAAGTATTGAACTTGAAACATACCCTCACGCTATATCTCTCTCACCTGCTCCGATGGCCGCATCTTGTGGCCACACTCGTGTTAGACTAGACTGCCAATGATAGGGAGATCAGGGTTTGAATTCTGGTCGAGTGTATTGAGGGTGGTTTTTCCTAAATTGTTTTCCACTCCTCCTCCACACAAATACGGCTACACTTCCCTTAAATTCAACCTTGAACTTCATCCCTAACACATTAGCGTAATCAGTACCTATGGGTACAACCTAAACCTCTCTAACTAGTAAACAAACCTCACTTCCCCCTTTTACTCTCCACCTGACAAATCCCTTCCCTGTCCCCAAGCGATAGCACAAAGGACCATGTTGTCAGCTAACAATCTTAAAACTGAAGAGTCACCATTATCTAACTTCTCACACAATTCAAAAGCCCAGTGAAAAACTCAAGCTCAAAATGATGATCAGTGGCTCAACCAGTTGTGCCATAGTCAGCTGATGATCAGATCGGAAATTTGCATCAGCCCAGCCCTACTTAACATATTTATATAAATAAACTTTGGTTTTCGTTAAAATATGAAAACATTGGAAATTGTATGCTAACTTATCTATGCATGTGGAAAGATGCACCCCCTCAAGATTTTTGAAACTTAAAGTATGGCCCCTAGTTATAAAGAAAGGTTGAAGACAGTTGCTCTATGACTTTAAGCATGGAATGCAAACTTAAATTGCATGGATCTCACCCAACAGGCAAACAATGGATGAGAACAATTTTGTGGTAGATATGATAAGATTGTGGAGTGTAAGTTTGACAGAACCGGGTGTTAGCCAAATTATGTAAAGCATATTTCATGACTTTTTCATTACCTATACCCACACCTTCAACCTCCCTACACCCTGAAAAAAATAAGAAAGAGGAAGAAAAAATTCCTAACCATATAACTGCCAATTTTTGTTTTTAAGATTTTATCATTTCTGAGATTTCATCACTGTAAATTTAAGCTGAATTTTAGCAAAGCATAAAAAAAATCTTTAAATATCACTGCGCCACTGTTCATGTTATATGCATAAATGATTCTTACTCTAATGTAATAGGGATGAGTAAGGAAGCATTTTAGAGGTAATATACAAACATTTGTGTGTAAGGAGAGTGGGAAACCATTTAGGAAAAATCACTCTCAGAAGACCCAACTGGGATTTGAACAATGATCTCTCAGTCATCAGCAGGCTAGTCTAAGGCCTAGTACACACTTGGAAATTTTGTTTGCCAACATGTTGCTCTTGTTTCAGAAACAGTTGCCCAACTGTTGAGCAACATTTTTTTGTGTTTCCCAATTAGGAAAACATCTTTCCCCTGATACATTTCAAATGGGTTACAAGAAATAATGTTTGCCAACATTTCCAGCAACAAGCAACGTGGGCCAGTCTGGATGTTCATACCAAGTACATGAGTTCCTAATATTTCCTTTTGTCATGTCTTGGAAAGCCAAAAAACTCTTAAACTGATTCAATTTTTCACACAAATATACTGTTGTTGGATGTGACTTCTGAGGATTATATTAATCTTGTCAAAAAAGGGTGGTTTTGAATTAAATAAGTGAAGTTCTCAATTAGTGTAAATGAAATGGGAAAACATAAAGGCCTTTCGAGTGCAATTTTGTGGAGTACACAAGAATTATTTAAAATCCTCGGTAGACATCTTGCACACAATTGAGCTCTGGACATGTAACTTTGAAGTTTAGACATGAAACAACCTTGACTTTAACATGATATGGTACAGCATAAAAGTGGTGCCACACACCCCTGGACATCTAGGCCCAGGGCAGTTTCTAAGTCGGTAGCTAAAAAGCTACAACCCCTGCACCCCAAAGGGTGGGTTGATCCGGTTCAGGCTGGATACCCAGGGAGGCAATAATTAACTCCTCCTCTTCCCTGTGTGTAGGGGAATGGGATTACACCCAATGCGCGTTGGAAAGTAATCTTCCACTACTTGTGCGTACGAGTGGAGGCGGCCATGTTCCAGCCCATGCACTACTAACTGTCCAGGTTAGCGCCAGAGCTCTAAAACATCTCTACACACTAATGGCGAGGCCAAGAATCCCAAGAGACCGAGCCCAGAAGCCCAGAACTCCAGGAGTCTGGACCTAAACCCCACCATGATGCCAATGCCACCACTCGTCGGCGATTAAACTAACTGCCCCACAGAGTCCAACCTATTTCTGGGCCGCTGCCTCGAGCAAGCTTGCGACGTGGGCTTTCGGCCCAGCCCTGTGTACTACTTATAATGAAAGTAGTCCAACTGAAGCATACCAGTTTGCAGGGCCACCCCAAGCACCTGTAGATAACCGATGCAAGAATCAGTTTCTCTGGCACGATAAACATGAAAAAATGCTTTTTTTAATGTTTGGCAACAGTTGGCCAACAATGTTTGAAAATGTGTACTAGGGTTAACACGAGTGTGGCGCCTTAGGCCATTCAGCCATTGAAACGGTTAAAAATGCTATTCTTACTTGCACAATATACTTGGCACACAAACATTCAAGACCTGAAAGCTAATTTAATGAATTTTTATGACTTTCATGACTAAAATCTCATTTCAACTTTTCCATGAATTTCTTGACTGGTCAATATTCTTTTGAGTATTTCTTGACCAGGAAATTATGAGGCCCTTCACCATACAGCTAGTTTGTTTTAAAATTGAATTTAGTGTTTAAATAGTAGTCAAAATTAAAAACTATTTTTAACACTCTAGTTAGCTTCTGTCCAAGAATGTCAAGTAAATATTAGTTGAATGACTAAAACACCAATGTTTAAAACTTGAGCTATTTTATATTCTTAGAATGAAGATAGCTAATTTTATAGGAAAATGTTCAAATTGACAGAAAAAACTTTGATGAGACACATCTGTTGAAATACAAGATGCTTTCAATTAAACAAAAGATGCATTCGATGAAAGACAATAATACTGGACAAAAGACCTTAAAAAAAATTGCACCATCAATTTTGATTCTGTATTTTTATACTTTGTGTTCTATTATTATTTTCACTGAATAGTCAATTCTATTAGTCACAAATAATTATTACTCTAAATTTATTCAGGTGCATTTCCAATCACAGCTTAAGTTTGAGTCACTTTACATAAAATTTAAACTTATTATTGTGAAATATAGTCAATATATAGTGTTTATTTTTTATTTTATGCACAAAGTTTTACAACTAGTTTGGACTTGTCAAATATTTGCACCACTAGGATAGTAGGGGAAGTAAGACAACATTTAGAAACAACATCAATAAGTTACCCAAACCTGCCTACCAAGTGCATTGCATATTAGATTACTTCATTTATTAACACCAGCTGTAATTATTTTAATTGTATATTTTAGAGCTATTTGTATTAATGTAAGCACAGGAGATATTTATTTAATTAAGTAATTCTGACTTTATAGGCAGTGATGTCTGCACACACATATATATATATATATATATATTTTGTATTATTGGATTCTTTGCCCACTTTGGTGGTCGGATGGTCTAAAGTGTCAATCTTGCAATACACTGATCCAACAATGATAGGTGGATCGGGGTTCAAATCCAGATCGGGTGGTTTTCCCTAAATTGTTTTCCATGCTTAATCCACAGAAATGCAGGTAGGCACACTTTATCTAAGTTCAACCATCCTCATTCCTTACACATTAGCCTAATTCATGTATGCGAGCCCGAACACGTAACGAGACGCGATGGAAAAAGAAAAAAAAATGGGCAGGGAAAGGGAATAAATTACACATGGATTAAGAAAGTGGGATAGAGGGGGTTAGCTAAATAAAACAAAAGAAACACCAGCTTTTTCACAATTTTTTTTTAATAATTAATAAGAAGACATACCCTGATTGTTTGAACATTGTGTGAAGTAAACTGAGAAACTCTTTTACACTTACAGCTACAGTAGCCCCATGACTTCTTTGGTGCTGACTGACAGCTCACAGCTGACTTCTGACAGTCTACATTTAGGTATATACCTAAATTTTTGACCGCCAAAAGTGACAGCTGCTAAACACATGTTTTTGCAAATCATATGGTTCGGCGTAGGGATAGATAATTTGGTCTGGTAACTTTTCAAAGCCGTCAGCTGTGAGCTGTGAACTATCAATCAGCACCAAAGAAGCCATGGGGCTACTGTAGCAGTGTTAATGCTACAGGGTCCCAAATAAAACCGGCCCCAAATGCACAGTATCTCAAAGTCTGTGTATGAAATATGCACCACCAACAGCCACGCATAGTTTCAATAAATAAATGTTTACTAGTAGGCCAGAGGAAATATGCATCGCAGCCTGTGGCACACATTTCAAACACATACTTTGAAATACAGTGCATTTGGGGCTGGTTTTATTTGAGACACCCTATAATTTAACCCAAACACAATGCCCCATCAAATATTTTTGCTGATCAGACCAAATCGATAATTTCTGTTTAAAGGTTGTAGTAACTACAGAATCAGTCTGAATTGTTAGCATCACTCAAATCCCAAGTCTTCGCATTTTTCTTTAACAAAACCTGAACCTTTTCCATTTAATTCTGGAAAGTTGGTTCATTCCCATTGTTTGATTTCCTTGGGTGAGATTGGTAACAAACAACTGTACAACTTACCTGCTTCGGTGGTGTAGTTAGCTAACAAGCTAGTTTTGTGTTGAGCTAGAATGCTGAGAACAGGGAGATAGAGGTTCAAATCTTGGTTGGGTGAACTGGGGTGGGGGTGGGTTCCTAAATCTCTTTCCACTCTCCCTCCACACAATTGTGGGTTCACTTCCTCTAAACTCAACCTTTCCAATTCCTAACCCATTAGCGTAATTAGTACTTAAGTGTATAGCCCTAACAGGTAGTAAGATGCGGTGCTAGATTTAAAAAAAACTGTACAACTTATAATACATATATTTGGTATTTAGTTATGATCATATACATCCCTATATAGGCGTACTAACACCATATGAACATACATGAACGCACAGCATTTTAGCTATCCAACACCTTAGCTCAATCAGTAGCATGCCTGTCTACTGAGCTAAGGGTCATGGATTCGATTTCCGGCATGGCTGATAACTTTATCATTGGTGAAATGTGGGTTTACCCTTTTCACATAATGAATTAACGGTCGCGGACTGGATGTTGTGCCTGTCCTAGTCTTTAGTTAGATTATAAGGCATATGAAGCTACGACAAGCCTAGCCAAGCTGGTAGTGGAAAATATATAAACGGAATAAAAAAATTGACCCAAGCCACAGGCTGTAAACAGTAATGGATGTAAAGTAAAAGCATTTTAGCTTTTTGTTCACTCTTTTGATTTACTTATGAAATATGAAATGTTAACATTAACTTGATTGTGTAAATTGAGGTTGGTATAACGCAGGCGCCCACAAATTGTCGGAAGAAGTGATGGTGTAAGTCATTGGTAGGCCTAATAAACTTTTTTTAAATGTGATAAGAGTATTAAAAATAAGAGTTCTAGGGACTATAGCCCTACCAAATATTAGCTATAGTCTGATTTTCATATGAAACCAATTATTTGAAAGCTTAAAACTCATGTTGTTACAATGTCAGAAATAAATATATTACAATTGTATTTAATTATATTGATTTATATTTTTAGTCAATTTGGTTAGTAATGCGGACAAATGCTACAGTAACCCATAAGTATTAATGGAAGCTTTTGATAACTTTATAATTATTAAATAAAATAAAACATATTTCTTCTATATTGCCAAATTTTAGTGACTTTCAATCAATGTTGGTAGTTGAAAGTGGGCTTCCTATAAAAATCAGGGTTATGTAATAAGTAGGCCTACGTTACAAGTGTTTCACTATTAGCCTGTTTGTTTTGTGTAGTTTTTTGCTTTTTATTTAATTTTTACTAACAGCGTCTCACTACCCGTTTTTAATACACAAATGTTATCCTATTAATTTTAAGTTAAGGTAGTAAAGATGAGCAAAACAGAATTTAAAGAAAATGTACCCACATTTGCGTGGAGATAGAAGTGGAAACTATTTAACAAAAACTACCCTCAGTGGACCTTACCAAGATTTCAAACCCCAATCTACTCACCACCTACAATACATTTTATTGTGATAGTGATGCCCGAGACCATACAACAAGAAAGGCGGCTGGTCAACTGTTGCATTTTTTATTTGTAATAAGATCAATGTCATTTACTGAAGAATTCAGTATCATTAAATCTCATATTGTAAGGAGAAATTAAAGATTATTTAACTGCTCAAAAAAATACATAATCGGTCATTCAATGCCCATACTTGTGTACTAACCTCTAAATTGGATTTATTTTTTCTACTAATATCTGACAGTTTGGGTCACCATATTTAAGTCTACAACTCTACAGCCATACTACGCGATCTAGACGCCAGCACACAAATCTTCATTTTATACAAGGATGGGTTTAACAAGCTATTGCCCCTTATTGGCAGAGACTTGGTTGCAAATAGGAGACACGGTGGAGTTTCTTTATAGTTCTGGCATCCTGGCCTCAGCATTTTTGTCGTGATGACTTGGTCATGTGTATGGTCGTGCCCTTACGTGGTAGAATGACAAAATTATGTAATCCATCTCTTCAGTCCCTAAATCTTTCTCTATATAAATTCAGAAAACTTGTGTTTATGTACAAAATAACATAATGCACTTCTAGATATAGGGCCTACTTGCAGGAAAAAATTTGGCACGGAGATATGACTATCCCAGATAACTAAAAGTTTATAAATTTGAAATTTCAAAATGGTAATTTGCCAAATGGGAGGTTGACTATTTAGACAATAGTAAGTAGTTTCTTGGTGTCATAGACAATTTAAATTTTGTAAGCAGGAATAAATAGGCCTCTAAAGAAAACTAAACAATAATATTTTAAATTTCAAAACAAGGGTTGAGATATGGGACGAATTGAAATTTCTTAAATTATTACACATAGATTCTTTTTAAAAATCATAACATTTGAAATTTCAAAACCAGGAGTCTGGAAAACGTGACAGAGATATAGAATATACAGTACTAATTTTAAAAACAACTTCTCAGATTAGTAGAAAATAAAAGTTTATCAGTAGGCCCACTATAGATAGCAATTTTTTTTTAAATTTCAAATTAGGTATCTGAGGGTGTGGAAGGCCTAAAACCAAAGATTGTAGAATCGGGTGTTCATTGGTGATGCAATTATATTATAAATCGAGGAGAAACTTATCTCACTATAACACATAGATTATAGTTATTTGGTGGATATTTTTTTTATATCAACAACTATTATTCAGGACTCTTTTATCACCATAGCTACTCGCAACACCTTAAATAACTACGAAAACTACTATGTGGCTTACGTCACTACTCCAAATTTAACTATTTAATAAAATACTAGAATGTGTTAGTTTCTTAAAAAATGATGGAAAAAATTAATCATAATACAACCGAACTAGCCGTAATCAGCTAGACAGTAGACATTGCTTAACAGGTGTGTAATGTGTATTATAAAATTAGGTAACGAAAAATTACCTAATAAGCAAATTTTAAAGTAAGGTATAGTATATACAAGTCTACATTTTAATTCTAGTGATAATACTTTGAAGCAACAAAGCGCTAGCATCGCAGCAAAATAGCACGTTTAAAAGCTGTATTTTAATTAAAAGTATTTTATTAGAGTATGTATGTAAAAACAAACAAGTTAAAAATCACTCTGTGAAATATATCTCTTATTGTAGCCGCCAGGCTCATATTAACACTTTTTTATGCCCTGTGCCAAGTAAAACTTTGGGCCATTAGAAGTTAGTTCCCCCAATGAATGATTATGAATTTTACAAAAATATCACACACGGATAGTTTTATTTAGATACAATAATTTTGCAAACTTAAAGCAATAATGGTGAGTACCGTGAGTTTTGTTATTATCATATTAATTATTAATATTATATAAACTATTAAACTATACAGAAACACCCTCACAGTGGTCTAAGGGCAAGTCCAATTCCCCTGGGCGATTTCCCTGGTTGGGAAGAAATCGCTCAAGGTCACTTTCAATGTCAATTAAGAAATTGCATCTTGGGTTGGATAAATATTTTACGATTTTACCTCTTATTCACTGATAGTTTTTTTATGTAAGGATCCTAACAATTAAAAAACACACACAATATATATTATATCCTTACGTTCTAAAGTGAGAGCAAGTGACGCTTCTGTATGTACTTAACTCCAATTCATAAATTTTGCTAAGAATAACATGACACATGTTTTGTTTCAATTCCTGTCTTGGAATATAGACTTAATCCAAATTCAGAGAAGAAATTGATAACCGGTAGTTCCTAATGTTTGGGTTAAATCAAATATTCTTACTTGATTTAGTTTAGATTTCTCCGGAAATCGTGTAGGCTCGTTTCCTTGCAAAACATTATTACTACCATTACTTATGATTACATTATAACACCACGTATGATATTTTACTTAATATAATCTACCATACTATCTCTAATAATATTTCATTGTTCCATTTCTTGTGACATTTTAACGTTCTCTCTCCCTTCTTGACCTTATTTTAAACATGAGTTGTTGTGATACGTGTCCTGTAGTTGAATGAGGGATGATGTTAAGACATCTCTCAATCTCGGGGATAAA
>CABFOV010005359.1:0-14333 GCA_902141375.1 Timema poppense
AAAATAAAATTGTATCGACTGAGCAATGAAGTGCATTCCAAGTATTTCACTATAGAAAACAGTGTGGGGAAGATATTTTTTCAACATCACGTATTACTATCCATTCGAGTTATACAATTATGTAATAATCACGCTAATGATTTCAGGAATCAGTAAGGGGAGGAAGTGTACTCCCATTTGCATAGAGGGAGAGTAAAAAACTTTTTTGGAAAAACCATCCTCAGTACACCCAACTGAAATTCAAACCTCGATCTCCCTGTCATTGACAGTCTAATCTACTGCGAGAGTAGCACGTTAGACCATGCAACTACCAGAGGAGCGCGTTATACCATGCGGCCACCAAAGCAAGTAGGGGAAGATACTAATGGGCTTCTGAAAAATAAATTAGGCATCAAACACAATCCTAATGAATGGCACATATTTATTGTTGCTTCAAAATTAAGTTTGAAAGCAGTTCTGCTATACCTTAATATTGGTTGGAAGAACCATTTATAAAATTAAAAAATATTTATTTGTTGCAAACCTAACATTTTACTGTATTATTTCATAAATATATACTAGGTGTGTGCTAAGTCCACTTTTTCAATTCGAAGTAAACTTGAATCAAATGTGTGAAATATTCTCAAAGCTGAATCGAAGTTTGAATATTTTTTGTTTCTTATTTTATACTTAAAAAAAAATTATATTGTGGTTATTTAAATTACTTGGAAAATGTTTTATTGAACAATTTTTTCTAATATTTTGTTCAATCTGATAAATCAAGTTACTATCACAGCTTATAATTCAATTACTTTAGATTTGTTTTCCATATTAACAATAATTTGTAATTTATATAACAGTTCAGAATGGCTGTAAATTAACATAAATTTATTATTTTAGCTGCCAATATTATAAGTGGTGAAGCGTCGGAGCACGGCCATCTACAGTTACAGGCTGGAGCATGGGAAGTGTGGCAACAATGCAAGTGGTCCTGCTCGAGACAGAGTGGTGGTCCCGCCAAGCAGGCAGTTTAGTGAAGCCAAATGCATGGTAGCCACAACTCACGACAAATGTTTTCTACAATCTTTTTTAGTGGAGTTATTCATTCAACATACTCTATATTACTTATATATTAAAGTGTAAAGTTTTCTAATAATTTAAATGTGTTAATTAGTTACAGTGTGCTGTGAATTTTAACAAGACAGCATGACACCATCAGAAAATACTGTTGTTTGTGAAAAACATTTTGAAAGTAAAGATTTTGTGACTGTAGAAATATACATTGACATTTATTGTATCAAGAAAGAAAGCGTTAAAGATAGACTGACACTGGTCTCTGGTGCAGTTCCTCAAATCTTCCCAACTTTACCTAAATACTTAAATAAACTAAGCAACCTAGCTAGAAAATATCTGGATCAATAGAAAACAGAAGTAAAAGTTAGGGAACATTTAGAACAAGACAAAGTAAAATTTTTTTAAGACCTTGTTACTAACCACAAAATTCGTGTCAGTAAGGCGTGTGCATCTAAATGGAACATTTTATTCAATGACACTGCATGTGTGTTCTATATTCTAAATTTTTGTGATACACCTGTAATTTCCGTTAGTGTGGAGATTTTAAATGATATGACTTTGCTCATATATGCCGAGGAGAAGCAACCAAAATCCGAGTCAAAAGAACAGCAAACATTTTGAAAATAGTATGCAAGTGGTGGACAATTGTTGATGTAAAATCTTGTTTATGTAGAACAATGACATTGAATGATGATGCAAAACCCATCCACTCATCTGACGACCCAAGATTAGTTTTCTTAACTCAATTTGTGGAATGGCTATGTATATGGAATCAGGCTAATGATGCCTGTGAATGTCTTAACATACGATACCATAATTGCATTGCACCATATCACTGAAGCACTGGTTGCTGTAATTAAATTCCTACTTACTTTGAAAGATGTTAAATATTGTTTAAAAGGAAAGTTTCAAACTGATAACTTGGAAAAACGATTCAGTATGTACAGGTGACATGTTTCTGTAAACTAGATACTCAAAGATGAAAAAAGGGTTCGAGTTCAGAGTTTATTAGGTCTTAGACCTGCCAAATCAGACAAATAAAAAGAAATTTGTAAATATATGTGAACTTCAGAACTGTGATCAAGACAGTTCAGAGAATGTGAGTTCTGAAATCAATGAATGTTCATTTAATGATCTTATAAAAATGCCACTACAACACATGAACAGTGATATCACTGAAATGTATCTGTTCTTGTATGTTTATAGATATACTTCTCACAAAGCAGAAAAAAGATTAAACTGTGTATCATGGGTTGTAACTATAGTTAACAAAACAGAAATTGATAGTGATGCGTTCAAACAAATAAACAGATGTGGTCTTTAAAACCTGTAGTATTATGAACAGTGTTTTGCAAGTTTTTCTTTGTGATCAGTATGAGCATATGTTTTTAGAATCAAATCGGCAAAAATTTACACTCATAAATGTAACATAAAAGGTTATGTGTGTGGATATAGATGGGCTTAGTGAAATTTGTGTTTGTAGAACTGCTGTACAAGATTTTCTATTCACCCTTTTGTCGACTTTTGCCAATATTTTGCTCAACAATTACACTAAACATAAAAATGATGTCATTTCAGCATCGAAACCCACAAACAAAAGGAGAAAACTTTCAACTCTTCAGTGACTTCTCATTTGGTTTTTGTAAAGTCGTACAGTCAGTATCCAGTTAAAAGGACTATTATGTGTTGTGATTTTTAATGAAACAAACATTACAATATTTGTGTTTAATTGGTGGACTTAAGTCATCATGTAAAAAATACTGTAAATAATTGTAAAATTGAAATGTTTCAAAAATGACATATTCCACGTGCAAGCTTTATGCATTAAATTAAAATGTGTACATGACATTAATCTTTGTAATGTATAGATAGACATACGACTTAATAATCTAGGTAAATTGTTTGTTAAAAAATACTAACAATGGTTGTACTAGACACAAAATATCAACAATTGCCTAATTAAGTCGGTTAAGGCTATGGGGTCACTACCTGCCGCTGGTAGGACCACTATTTGGAGTTCTTGCGACGTTGCCAAGTCAACGCTCCGGCCTGTAACTGTAGACGGCCACGTTCGATTTTTTTTTCAAAGCGAAGTCAAAGCTGATGTTTGTTTTGAAGCCAAGTCGATGTTCTGAAGCTTTGCACACCCCAAGTATTAATACTATCTATTAAAAGTGACAGCCGCATATCACATGGCTTGACGCATGGATATATTAAAATTGTTTTAATAACTTTTAAAAACCACGATACTGTTCTTCCTATCAAAATCAGCCAATACATTTTGGAAATAAATAACCATCAGTTTATTTGTTTCATGCAGCTGGCTTGAAAGAAACAAATGAAAGTATTTAGAAGATTTTGATTGCAGTAAAGTACCAAGACTACTCTTGGTATGTCTGTGGACATCTTAAGGTTAATGGAATGTTTAGAAGTCTACAGGGAGGTTTCACAAAATATTGTTTTGTTGTTTATGGGAGTGTCAGGCAACAATGGGAAAAATGAAGCTAGTATTTACTTGAGAGAAGTAATGTAAATTTGTTCCTCTGGTTGAACCAAACAACTTTCTTTTTCTACCTTTACATACAAAGCTTAATTTAATGAAGGATTTCATTAAGGCTTTATTCAAAATAGGAGTTTTCATTTGGCTCCAAGTAAGGAAACTTATGAAATCTGATGTATTTGAAACAAAGCTACAAGATACTGAATTGACAGCTTGGCTTACGTTTAAAGCAGTTGTGCATGGATTTATTGTAAATTTATTATTATGAATATCTGGTGTAAACTTTACTATAATGCTATAAATATACGAGATGCTGAGAATGTCTTTGAGAATTCATTTTCTACATTCACCTTTGTTTTTCCCCCCAGATAATTTGAGAGCTGCGAGGGTTGAGAAAGGGGAATGTTTTCATATCCACAATGGAAAAGTGTTTTCAAAGTCATTTGGATTCCTCCATGATGGGAGATTACTGTTGGTTTCTTGAGATGGAATTCAATACGGACTACAAGGGGGAAAAAAAATCCATGGCAATCATTTAAAAAAAAGTACCTTTGAATGTACATATTAGCTTGTATGATAGCCTAAAAGAAGAGTTTAATGGCATTTTTTGAATCAATACATTAATTTTATTTAGAATCAGCCAAATATGACCTGGAGGTATGAAAATAAAAATGTTTGTTCAGTAGTGTAATTATTAAGGAGTATTGTCAATTTAGGAGTAAAGGTTATCTTTTCAGTAAAATTAAAAAGACTATCCTGATATCCTTGGATTTTGTTTTGCAAGTTAGTATATTTTTAAATACTACCAATTTTGTAGTATTCCATGCATTTGCCCATCATCCCAAACTCCTTTTAGAAATTATTATTTACCAAATAAAAATATTCTACCATATATTAAACAACAACCATTCGATTTACATTATTTGGTATTAGTTTGGAATGTTACTAAACAATTTTTTTAGAAAGTACTATTTGAACACCCCTATTAAAATTGGTCAGCATAATATGTTTTATTTAAGCAATTAAATTTTACAATTTTAGTATGATCAAGGCCTTTTAACTCAATGATTTTTTAAAAGCTATTTAACTATGCATAAAATATTTGTATACTCTTTTCAATTAATAAATGTGTGTAAATCTGACTGCCGTGATCGGCAAATTCAACAATCACATCACACCATCAATACAAGAGATAAATTATACTTTCATTTAATATTTGAATAATGTGTGTAAATTCCCAAAGAAGATTATATGTGTCTAGGCCACAATAATCTCTTAAAAATGATGGTGGTCATAATATGCGTGTTGTTTAAGTGCATTATTGGAGCAAAATTTATTCTATTTCATTTAGATGTAATACTGTTGATTATTTTTTAATGGTTTGGGTTGAATATTTTCAAGTACTCTGACCCAATAATGTATGTGTTACCTTGGAACTAACAAGCTAATATTTATTTCTAAATATATTTTGCATCTCCAACTTACTTAAAGACTAAAATTTTATTAATGATAAATAAATTAATCCAAACAAATGTCGCTAAATGCTAACATCCTATTTAGAATTAGCTTAGGAATGTGAAAGTATTCCACGTGTTTAAAATACGAATGTAATTATTGGGAATTATTAACCAGTAAAGACATTTTCAAATACTGACCATGGTGGCGACGCCCCTCCCCAAGACTAATAACCCAGGGGCGTAAAAAGTGTTCAGCAGCTACCAATAATATTAAAGGTACCTGCTTGGGATAGTAATGTATTGTTTATACGAGATATATATATATATATATATTTTTTTTCAAAATATAAATGTCTAAAACAAAAAATATCTATTGTCACTGTCCAATTACAAATATAACAATAATATAAGTAGATGGATGGTATTATAAATAAAAAACCTAGCAAATTAAAAACTCACAAATAATTAAACACAACAAAATAATATATGCACAAATAAATTGTCACTAAAGTGTGCATAAGAAGTTTCAAAAGATGATGTAAATTTGTCGCCGATGAAATATAAGCAAACTATTGTGAGTTCTCCTGACTGAGCCCTTTACTGTTGCAAAGGTCTGAGGGTTGTGGCGGTGAGGGACGGGAGAGTGGCAGACCACTCTATTGAGCCAGGCGATGTCTGGGGCTCTCTGCCTCCTGTGTCTGAGGAGGAAGCTCGAACTGGTCCTGTTCCATAGGCTTCTTCAGCCAGGTACCCAGCTCAGCTTTCTGGAATGCTTCAACCAACTGATCTTTCGCCATCTGTAATCAGCAGTTACAGTACTTGTTTTAGACTTTATTTTAAAGTCAGTAAAAATAAGTTGAATGCATTTAAGTGCATAAAACTCTAGACATTAGGAATTCCAAAGCAAGTACTTTTTTTATAACATAGATATAAAAAAAAGCATAGTATTATAGTTTCCAGAAGGAATTCCCATTTTTTTCAGGCAGATTAAATCTAAGAAAAGAGTATTAATTAATTAACCTTTCATTTTTACATCAAACTGACTAAATGTGAAGTTATGTAACCTATGTTTAAACAGGAAGATTTAAGATTGATGGGGAAATAAATCTTTTGTCACTTCACAACCTTTGTGTAAGGGGTAATAAGACATGTTTGAATCAGTGTGCTTAATTCTTCAGTTCACTTTTTGGTCCATCCAAAGACCTGTTTTAAGATTTAAGTTAAATGTCCCAAATTAACAAATATGCCAGTGTTTTTACTAAATTCTGTGAAATTCCCTGTGTTTTCCCAGTGTGTGGCAACCCTGTAATATGCCTCTATTCTCCAAACATAATCTTATATCTCAGAAACTGTAGCTATTTTCACAGTTAGAATTATTACCTGCAGTGAATAAAGTGATGTGAAAATTCTACTCATTTAAGAAAGTTACTTTGTTTATTCTGTTAAAAACAGTGATGGGCCTAACAAAAGGGTACTTGAAATGCCTAAACAGCCTAACAAGACACTCACATTGTAGTCTTGCACCAGAAACTTGACATCAGAGTAGTCGCGCGGGCAGTTGCCGAACCCAACGTTTGTCCGGGAGTTGACCCGTCCTACTAAGTTCATGAAACGGCTGAACATGCCCTGCTTGGAGAGCCGTGACGCCATGCCCCTTTCGTCCTTGCCCGTCACCGAATTGATGATCTCAGGGCCCTCTAGGCCTGAGAAAAAGTTCATTTGAGGATGTTCTTACACAAGCATGATGTTCCTTCCAAACAATTTGCTCTACATTACAATGAGGAACATTAACATATTCAACTATGGGGGTTTAAGGTGAACAATTATCTTTTCCACATAGTAGAAAGTGGGAGAAACAGGATATGAAATTAAGTTTTCCAGACAAGAGTTCGGTAACTGGTTTACAAGAGTACATGCTATAGTAGGGGAAGCACGGGTGAGATTATATGGACACATAATGAAGATGGAAATGGAAAACATTCTAATGAAAAGGAAGATGAAGGTATTTTACTAAACTGACATGGCCACAAGTTGCAAATGGTTGCTGATGATGAGTAAAAGGCACAACTTGTATTGATTTACATGCAGGACAAGGTGCCAACCTCATTTGTTTATTTTTTGGTGAGGGGGAGATTAGGTTTGAATCTTGGTCGAATGTACTGAAGGTGTTTTGTTTTTGTTTTTTTCTAAATAATTTTCTCCCTCTGCTTCCATGCTAATATGTGTACAATTCCTAAAAATTATACCTTGTTAAACCCTAACCCATTAGTAGATACATCGAAATTTCCTGAGACATATTTTTTACAAACTTTTACTCAGCACATTAAATTTACTATCAAAACATATTTAAAGATCATTGTGGCATTTTTAAAGAAATAATATGTGTAATGGACCATTTTGCCTTTTAAATGTGAATTAACAATAACACTAACAATGTTTTTGTTTACCTTTATCCTGAGAGTATCTGAACGTATAAATAGTAGATTACTGACTGAGCTAATAAAAAGAAAGCCTAAAGAAACATTATTTCCCTAAACCAAAGTTTGTTGGTAAAAGAAGTGTTTGAACTGGCTACTTGGATCCAAAGACGAAAAATGAAAGAAGAAGAAAATGACACGATATTTAAGATAGATTGAGATCTTTTTAACTTCACGTCTTTGGTCTTCTTCCATTTTATGTCAATATCAAATATTGTTATTTTCGGGTGTGGTGATTAAGTACTGTTATAAGAAAAATTAATGAATAGAATAGTAGGTGAATGAAAATTTAAAATGCCAAATGTTTTAAGTATTTTTGAAAAAGAAAGTGAATATTCAAAAGATGGGTTTTACAGTTAAATTTAAAAACTAATGTGTAGATTGTGTAACAGTACATCCACGTGGACTGATTTAGAAATTTGGAAATAATGCTTTCCTTGTACTTTGCTGAATGACGTGTCTACAAATGTGTGATGATAAAAATGTTAAAACATTTGTCTGGTAAAAATCGTTTGGTACAAGCTAAGTCGTTGTCTATGAAATATAATAACTTTACTTACCACAAATAAGGATAAACATGTGAATAGCTCAAACATAAAATATCCAGATACGGAGCATAAAAATATGATGTTGAATGCATGCCATTATAAAGATTAAGATAATTAAAGTACTAAGCAAATAGAAATGCTAATATTATATAGGCCTATGATATTGGCCCAAAAATAGGCCACACATAAAATATAAAACTGTTTTCAGAGGAAGAATAATGTTGACACTTAAAATAAAATCCTTTCAAAAAAATATAATTTTTTTTAGACATATTCCTTCCAAAAACAATATCACTGTGAAAGAAAATTATTTATACTAACTATGTGACCACTGAAAAAAAAAAGAGCTAACAATGAGCTACTTTTGAGGAGTGAAAAACAATCAAAATGAGATCACTTTGAAATGGGAAAAAATAATTATTTAACTTTCTTCAAAGGGGTATGCAGAAATCCCAAATTTTGAGATTCTCGGCTTCTTGAAAGTTTTTATTTTATTTTTTACAATTCCCAATCTGATAGTAGAAATAAATTTGCTGGAATTTCAGAAATTTTGGAAAAAGTTAATATTTACTTTTTATTAGTTCACTCAAACCAAATAGAAAAATAATTTTAGGTAATAGATTATCAAAAGGTTTCAAATAATCACACGCCATGTAAATGTATGTTTGTGCAAACTTTACAAACTTACTTCTCTTAAGGGTGCTACATGGGAGAACACTGAGAAAGGTCGCAGACATTTAAAAATCCTAGATTATTTATGGAGTGATTTGTATAATCAGACAGTGTACAAACCATGTAAAATAATATAAAGTAATATATATTTGGAAGAAGATACAGGAAAGGTGGATTGAAAACATATAAAAGGAAAAAAAAAAAAAAACTATATGGCTTTTACAATGAAAAAAAAAGAGAACACAGTTCATCCTTTACATTGCTGGCACAGTACAAAGAGGTAATGACTACCTCTTGAAGAAAATTGATCCTTACCACCCAGTCCTCCAAACCAGGTTTCATTCTATCAGAACTCATTCAGGAAGAGTGTGAAACAGGCAAAGCAACTTCTTTAAAGAGGAGGTGACCTGGTGATCTAGGGGTAAGGTGTCATACTTCTGTGCTGGCGGCCGGGGTTCAATCCTCGGTCCCGGCACAAATTTATCTGATTACCAAACCTTTCCTTCACCTCTAACAAGACATATTGTGAATGTGGGGAATGCCAGGCCTCCACCGTGGTTCGGATTCCACGTTAAGCTGTAGGTCCTTCATTTCATCTCACAATCACCCTACCATTACACATTAGTGTAAGTGTGTATAACCCGAACGGGTAGTAAGACGCGGTGCTAATAATAATAATTTAAAGAGGAAACCAAAAAACACAAAAGTGAGGAAAAGAAATTCAGTAAAGAATGATAGCACATATAGATAGGAACATTTAAAGGAACAACTAATGTGTGTGTGCGTACCCTATGTATGTAAAAAATATTCCAAAACTACTACACAATTATTAAAAGGCTAAGAAACTGTTTATTTGTTTTCATCTTTTTCATGATGAAAAGCTAATAATTATTATTAAATTTATACTTTAAATAATATATCTTAACCAAACAATAGTGATAAATTAGTATTACAAGAAACATACTTCCTAGAACGTAAATAGTTATAAATGGCAAAGAAAATATTTTAACGTAATTAATAATAATATTTAGCACCGCATTTTACTACCCGTTCGGGTTATACGCTTTAAGTACTAATTACTCAAATGGATTAGGAATTGGGAAGGTTGAATTGGAGGAAAAGAACCCGCATTTGCGTTGAGGGAGAGTGGAAAACCATTTAGGAAAAACCACCCTTAGTTCACCCGACCAAGATTCAGAACCTCGATCTACCCATCCTCAGCGGTCGAGCTCAACACGACAAGCGCGTTAGCCAACTATGCCACCGAGGCAGGTTTTAACGTAATTAAATTTTAGTTATCTGTTAATATTTGTAAAATAAAACTAAACATTGAAAAGAGTATAGATGGGCAAGGCCTACACACTTACCAGAAAATTGTAAGTAAAACACTTTTCTGCTAAAGAATGAACTGATGTTCCCTGAGAATTGTAGGTGAAACACTATTCTGCTTAAGAAGGGGACTGATATTTTTTATTGTGAACTTAGAGACCTACAATTTTCTGGTGTGTAGGCCTTGCCCTTTCATCCTATTTATATTTCGTATAATATAGCCGTTTACCATTTTTTATTTTTTATTTTTTAAATGAGTAGTAGAGGTGTACAAAGGTATTTTTTTCAATTCGAAACAAACTCAAATTCCATATATGAAGCCAAACTGAGGTTAAAATATTTTTCCGTTGGTTATTTTATGTTTACAGAAATATATTGTGCTTAATTATGCAGGCTTTAGTACTAAAATCACTTACAAAATATTTCATTGTACAAAAGTTTGAAATATTTCTCCTTATATGATAAATAAAGTTACTATCCCAATTCCAATTCAATTACCTAAGAGTTTTTATATGAATATTAATTTTTAATAGATAAATTTGTGTTGCTTGACACTATGGGCTTTTATATATACTATGAAAGCTGATAGTGTCAAGCAATCCAAATTGTATATGCTTTTGGACCTGAACCTTTTAGATTTTAATAAGATTTGGCATAAGTATTATTTCTCCAAATATAATGCAAAGATAGTTTTAACTTTAAAGATTTCACTACTTTCCCTTGATTAGTTTTCGAGCTACAGGTTTTCAAAATTAAAAAAAAAAGTCAGTTGCATTGCTGTTCATCCAGTTTTATTTAATTTCTTAAGTTAAAAAATAAGTTAGAGGAATGAAACTAAAACATTTTATAGGGTTTTTATCGGTATTTAAAATGATATTTCACAAGAGCACTCTAGGGAATTAAGTTCAAGGTCAAATTTTTTACTTTAGATTTTTCAAGATTATTTTTTTTCATTTTCATTAAGTCTGAAAGGTATGCATGCCAAATTTCAACTTGAGATCACAATTAAATTTATTTTTATTAATATTAGGTTAAACAAAATAATACCATGACAGAATAACTCGTAATGATTTATTGAAATCTTAAATTGCAAACATAGAAAAGTGAATTTAGAAAATGTATAGATCATTTAAACAGTTGTAATATGTTCAATATTCATACAAGTTGTATCATGTTTTTCCCAATAAATACATGTCTACTTGTACCAGTTACATTTTCATGAATGTAAATGTCTGAAGCTTTAAAACTATGTGATTTACTTTTGAAACTTGTCATCTCATGTTTGCACTGGGGAGAGAAACACTGTTATTGTGTACTTTCATCAGCTATCTGTATGCTTACAGTAATAAGTTTACTGGTAATTTAATTTCATTTTGTCAACCTTGGTGGTCTTGGTGTAAAGTACTCGCCTCAGGACCCGATGTTCTGAGTTCAAACCCAGCCAAGGTTGACAAATTTTTCTAGAGAGATAAAAATCTGTGGGACAACTTCCTTTGGAGGAAAAGTAAAGCTATCAGTTCCATGTTCATTCTAGCATGTAAAAGAACGCTCGAAGGTATTATTAATCTTTTAAACAATATGATAGACAAATATTTTTTTTCTAAACTTTGTGTGTAGCTTATTGAGAAGAACGTCATTTCCTTTTGTTCTCCATTTGTTTGAATCTCAATGTTTGGTGGTGAGTAGCCTGCCACTCCCATTCAAATGGAGTATCAAGAAGTTTAGCTGTGAGCCTACTTTTGTATTTGTTTTTCATGGCCTTCAGTTGTAAATGATGACTCGGAAAGGTAAAGCAGAGTAACGCCTTCATTCAGAGTGACACAAGAACTGGATACTTTCCCATCGAGACAAAATACCCACATATATACTCAGCTCACATCAATTCCCTTCAATGATAAGTCACTTTAAGAAGTGGAAAATTTATTTCTCAGGTGAGCTACCAAAAATGCCATCGCGAGTCAGAGCTCACGATCGATCATTAGGTGGTCCCTGCTTTATATGTTATTCTACCAAGTGGTTGCTACAAATTAATGTGATATTAAGTTATAAACTGTGTACTAATTACGCTAATGAGTTAGGGACAAGGAAGGTTAAATTTAAAGTCAGTGTACCTGTAGTTGTATGAAGGGAGAATGGAAAACCATTTAGGAAAAACCACCATCAGAACACTTGACCGGTATCAAACCTTGATCTCTCTGTCATTGGTAGTCTAGTCTATCGCGAGAGTGATTCCTTAGACTCATTGGAAAGTGATATTAAGACAGTGACAAAAGCCATAATAAAAAAAAAAGTCTTGATCACTTAACATTTAATGCAGTTTTCAATATAAAATTCCTATTAACCCCTATCACAGTCTTTACCAATAGAAAAGTGGAAAGAGTAGTCAGTTTAATCAATTTAATTATTTTAAAGTTACTTTAAAGTTTTCATTTAAACTTATATAAGCAAGCCTACTATCTTTAACATTACTTAATGCATATTATTTTCGTAGTAATGAAAAAAACCCAAATAATAGATGATCGATCTGATTGTCAAAATTATTGATCAACGTTGAGGTTAAGCAGCGATATAATAGGTATATATAGATACATGTCTTAAAAATACAAAACTTGATTTGTATTATTCAAGTGTGCGATTGTATCATGTTAAACAAGATAATTTTTAGAAATGTAGCCAATGCAACTTGCCCACAGTCCAGTTGACACTGTAGTTGGGCGCCTTGCCAGGTTGCCTAACCTCTGGAGATGTGATGAGACTCATGAGTGGTTTGTTGAGCCTGTAGGGTGGAGGTAGACCCTGAACTGTGTTCTCAATTCGCCCACACACTGCCCTAAGGGCAGAACACATGGTGTGATAGGACAGATATAAGGAATATCAATACAAACAATATGTTCACAACTAGCGTGAATGCTTTATTCATATTTCATTCATAAATATTTTGAATCAATAACACAATTTTTGTATTGCTAGCGTGCTTGACTATTGGATTTTGTAGTTCAAACCCTACCTACTAGTTGACTCTAATTATTTAAAAGGAAAATAATTGGGTTGTTTAACATTTGAGGTGTAACCAATTCAGTAAAACCAATTATGGGGGTTCTTTTGTCATTATTTTATTATTTGTATAAATTAATCCCAATTACTGATATTTAATGAAAGCTAAGACAAATTGGGAAAGTTTTGCTTAAAATTATTATAATAGTGTAATTAATAAAATATTTTAATTCATACTAAATGATTTTATTATTAAACCTTTTAGTGCTACACCTATTCCAGAATTTGTGCGCAAAAATTGACACAGACATGTTAGGTTTTGTGTGCAAAGAATACCACAGCTATTTTCTCATTTGGGTTTGCAAGAAAATTCACCATACCTTAATTTATGAAGCGATAATTTTTGATTTTCTATCATTTTAATTTGCATGCACTGTTCGCTAATAATAATAAATTAATAGAATTTAATTAAAATTATTTAATTTCTAAATTTTAAATTTAATTTTACAATTTTTTTAAAATTTCCTATTTTTTTCAAAACTAAGGCTAGTTAAGATATTAAAAAAATACTATATAAACATTTCGCTATTATTTTGTTGTAGTGCATTTAGTTTTATAAAAGAAAAAGTTTTGAATACATATGATTGAAAATAGGAATTACAGGAATTTTTATTTGATATCCTATAATAAATATTTTCGGGCCATTATTGCTTACCTTACAGCAAGATTTATTATATTTCTTTGATTGCCAAACCCTTCCTTCACCTCTGACAAGACGTGTATTAATAACAACCTGTGAATGTGTGGAATGCCAGACCTCCACCGTGGTTTGGATCCAACGTTAAACTGTAGGTCCTCCATTTCATCTCACAATCGCCCTACCATTACACATTAGCTTAAGTGCATATAGCCCGAACAGGTAGTAATACGCTGTGCTAATAGTAATAATATTATATTGCTTAGCTCATGAATAAATATTATGCCTACACATAATGAACATGTTTTTCAAAAAACCTTTTATAATGAACAATTTCATGTTTTTTGCACTTATTATATACATTTATAAAGTTGTAATGATATTGATTTTGATTAACTCTAAATTATGTAAAAAGTCATGGATGAAGGTAAATTTTATTTAAAGTAATGTAGATAGAGTATCCTTTTAAGATTCATTCATGAAGAAACACGCGCTTCTCAGAAAAAATGTGAAAAGGATTTCACCACTAAAATATATTTTTTATAACATCTTTCTTGTTAAAATATCTATTGCGTCAATTCTTGTTAAACGGAACAACTTCATAGT
>CABFOV010005359.1:14688-43357 GCA_902141375.1 Timema poppense
TACAAGTAATTAACAGGTGTAATTTAAATAAACCGTGTGTGAAATAACAGCCATCAACATTTCTCTTTCTTTAATTAAATTAATATACCGATTTAATTAGTGCTCGAACACGGAGCTATAGACAGCTGATTAAACGGTATCTTTTCCGTAAAGTGATGATAGGCGCTCGATCATGGAGCTTTATACAACCTATAAAGTCATCCCAGAATTATGTCAGGGAATTAATCCATAGTGTTTCAATTGACGCCCAAAGTGGGGTGATTGAACACATAGTGTTTACAATTGACGCCTAAAGAGAGGCGCGAATAATCCGTATTATTACAAAGTTTATGGTTAAGATTTAGATAAAAACTTAAGATTAGCAATATAAAGGGAAAGGATATAATAAACTGATGAATTAATAAAATGTTAAAAATTATTAAAATGTTGAAATTGATCTGTTCTAATGGTCAGCAACCGGTTAAACTGTGCTTTCAACAAGCATAAATATGTAATGATAAGTTTAAAACTCCCAGTTCCAATAACAGCTATTTATGGTTGATTTTTGTTGCCAACCTTATATAAGATAATAGAGGGAAATATTTTCTTTCCAGTGATATATGACACTATTACACTATCTATGCGCAAATCTATAGAGTGACCTTATCAGCTGTCACTTTTAACTGTGGTAGGCGGAGCCAATCAGATTGGATCGTGCCACTTTTAGTGATAGTAGGCGGGGCCGATCAGATCACCTCGTGGCACTAAAAGGGTCAAGTTGCATAATTGGTTCAAAATGGTGACTTATGGTATGGAATTAAGTCATATCTCATATGTATAATCATTAATTAACAATTGATATTACTTTTGAAAACTGTACATTATCATTGATAGATTATGAATCAATCTTTGTTCAAACATTCAAAATAATACATCTTATATTTGTTGTGTTACTAAGTTTTTCTATTAGAAAAAGATTAATCAGTATGATAATCTGAGAATACGATTCATTTTTGACGTACTAATAATCACACAGTTATGATTCATCCGTTTCCGCATCAATAAACCTCTACTTCATGTCCACTTTCTGCACCAACTGATTATAGCAGCACATGGCTTACAAAGTAACTTAAATCTTGAACAGATACAACACTCAACATCCCAGTCGTTAATTAATCCCTGTGAAAGGAAAGCCCCAATTCCACTAATGATACATTTTGAGCTTGTGCTGCTTAACTCAATAGGTAAATGCACTACCAACTGAACTAAGGTGAGAGATTGTTTCTAATATTTTATAAAATATTTTTAAAAACAAGTTATAGTATGGAATGTTATTTAATATAAGATAGCTATTAATATTAATAAATTCATATTGGTTCAAACCTTTAGTAAATCTAATAAATAATAAATTTAGCATTTTTTTATCAAAGTTTCATCTTATATAAAATTAGACTGTTTTTAGTTATTTTCCCAATCTAACACTAAATTGTATTTAGGGTATTTGCTTGAAAGATGGTATAGTCTACAACAAAGTGTTTTACCCTTTCTATTTGCATGGCTTGGAGAGAGCATTATTTTACAAATAGTCCTGTTTAACTCTAGTGTCTGGCCAGGTACATTAAGCCAGTACGTAATTTCTTGTAATGGCAAGTATGTATTTTCTTCTGGCATGTGTGTGCAATGGTTTACCTGTACATGTGGCTGGGATGAAACAGACTGCCCAGCACAATACTCTCCAGGTAAATCGGCTCCACAAAGTGTGACAAAAGTGCACCCTGCACACCCACCACGTTCCAGCGCGCTATCTTGTCTGAGCAGGACATGGTCAGTAGTCTCTGACCCTACACAGGACCAACAGAACTTTATCTGGATTACTAGTCCCTCTCTTAAAAAATCCAGACTCTTACCAGGTTATGAACCAGACACCAAAATTGTAATATTATTTTTTACTTTATGGGGGTGTGAATAATTGAAACAATTCTAATATTAGTTTATTAACTATTTGTATTCGAGCTTTGAGTATTGTATTCTAAAATTTTTAATTATTAGTGCATTTCAAATCTCTAAAAACAGAATATTTTCGTTTGTTCAATTTTACGTTGTTTTTTTTTACATTTGGGATGTGCAGGAATCACAAATTTTAGAATTCCTGTGAGGAGAAAAATCAGTTAACATCTACTGAATTGTTGATCCCACCTGAAGAACTCCATCCCAGGTCTGTATCCCATCGCTGGACTTGACAGGGATGGTACCTTCTCCAGATTCTATCTTGGTGCGCAGCTGTCCCCGTGCCTTCCTATTTGGGTGTTTGTCTAGTGAGTCTTCTTGGGTAGCTGCCTCGTGGGGTGAGAATATCCTAAAAAAAATATCCTCTATTCAAAGCCATTTCATAATTGATGAGTTTAACTTGTACAGCAGCAATCCTACCAAGTGTGTTGGCCAAACTTGGCATCTAGCAAGTATAGTGTGCATCCCTGTATGTACCATGTGCAAAATGATTATCTCCTTCACACGCACACACGCAGTCCAATCTTCATAAGAAGGGCAGATAGAAAAGTTACTAGACCTAATTTCACATTTTCATAAGCCAAGTTATGTGATCCTCAGTTGTCACTCTTGATAGATATTATCACTACCTATTTATAATACGTATTTATACTGTGCCATTCTTTATCTTTGGAAGACAATACAGGACAGAAATTTAATATAGCTCAAAGAGTGAAAATAGGTTTTCCTTAAGGTCTGTCCCACATGTGTGTGTGTTAGGGCTTGGCCGACTGGTCCTTTTGCAAATCATTTGGTTTATTTTCTTTAACAATATTACACAAGGTAATATGCAAGACAACATACACACACATTTTTTAATATAAAACAATTCTTTCATTAAATTCAAGGTGAAAATATTTTTTTGTGTGTTTTCACCCCTTATAGATATTGTATTATTCTTTCCCACTCTTTCCCACTTGCAAGAAGCCAAGAATGGTTAACACAGACTATCCTTTCAAACATCTTTTTCTTTGCCTAGTTAGTAAACAAACCCCACTCCCCTTCACCTTAGCAACTAACAAATCCCTTCCCATTCCCAAGCTTAAAACTGGTGAGTTACCTGAAGAATGTTTTTTGGGGAGGAATGCGACCTATTTTTGGGTAATTACGGTATTATTGGAAATAATAAGTTCTCAGTTTGGTTTTTTAATTTCTTAAGGTCATTATTTGCTTTTATTTTATTTCTCCAATTTTCGAGATTTCATTTTTAACTTTCGAGATGAGAAAGATTTTTTTTCTTCTTGAATTTTCAAGATAGTTTTGAGTCTAGCACATTCCTAATATATATATATATATATATTAAGGGTGTACAAAGTCCACTTTTTCAATTCAGATTGAACTCAAATCGAATATATGAAATATTCTCAAAGCTGAATTGAAGTTTGAATATTTTTTTTGTTAGTGTTTTTACACTAGAAAAATATATTATATTGTGGTTTAGTGAACTTTATGTACTGAAACTACTCAGAAATTGTTTTATTGTACTTTGTTACTAATATTACAGCCTACAATTCAATTACTTTTGAGTTTTTCCAAATAATTATTGTTTTATATTATATATAAATGGCAATAATTGACCATAAAGCGAGTATTTTAGCTGTCAATAAAATATATATATATATTTTTTAAATCAAAATGCATCATAAGTAACAAAGACTGTTCCCTAGCAACTAAGACGGAGATGGATGTAAGTAAACAAAGGACAATTACACACGGCTCTATTATGAAAGAAGGAAAGTATGACACAGTTCAGGCCTGGATTCTGCAAATGCCTGTTCAAACTTGTGTCTTTATTCTTGGGGTAGATGGATATAATGTTGTATTTATATTATATTTAATTACAGTAGAGTCTTGGAAACTCGACCTAATGTGGACTGAGATGGTGTCGAGTTTATGAATGAACTCGCATAAGATGCATGTTTACTAAACAAGGCTGTATCACAGGACAGTATCAAATATTATAGGTAAAGTTGTACTGTACTGTAGCATTGTATGGTACAGTAACATACATACAGTATATTACATGTTAATATAATGGTGTATATATATATGTGTAGTATATAGAAATCCAGTCCAGTATTGTACATATAATATTGTAATGATTCGAATAATACGTTACTGAATTGGAAAACTAACAAACAAAGCACTTGTAAAAACACCACAGCACGAATGTCCCACTCGAGTTACACAAACAAACTCTACTGTATTAAATTATCTGTTGTTGTTTATAAATAAAATACTGACTGGTATGAGTAGGCCTGCTCAGAAGAAAAGGAGAGGTTATCTAAGGTTGAAACCAAACAGGTATACTCACACACAAGTCAGTAATTTCTATACTGCCATAGTTAAATCTGTGTTTTACTCTCTTCTGCTGAAGAAGGGGACTGTTATACCCTGAAAATTACATAAGTATGTGTTTTGTTGTGAACTTTGAGGCCTACAGTTTTCTGGTGTGTACGCTTACCATTTTATCCTCAATTCAAGGTTTCAACTAAAATTTATTTTAAATTATTGTTTTATAAAATACTTACAGTATGCTTTGGTACCCTTTAGAGGTGGTGCAAAGTCCCCTTTTTCAATTAGAAGCGAACTCAAATCGAATATATAAAATATTCTCAAGGCAAAATCTAAGTTTAAAAAAAATTATTTTATAGGCTTTAAAAAATATTACACTGTGAGAAATATATATTATATTTTTTATATAGTATCTGGGTTTTCCAAATATGTTTACAAAATTAAAGTTAACGTCAAGATGAATAAAATTAGTGTATTTGTTGGGCGCCACTCTTAGGATTTAGGAGAAAATAATAATAAAAAAATACCTTTACCTCGGCTAACTTTGACAGAGGAACGATGACTCTTAATACTCGAGACCACTGGGTGTGCTCAGAACTTTTATTTTCCGGATATTACAATGTTAATGATAATTACCCTACCGTACCTACAACAATGGCATGCTGTAAATATCTACAGAAGTTGAAAGAATACTTAAAATAAAACATGAACAATTTAAATAAAATGGATTGTTGAAATAAAATGTACTAATTTAAACTATAATAAAAAAATATATAAAAAAAGACAATAATTGAAACTTTTGTGGGTTTATTATTGTTTCCTTTTTTTACCACATCTCAATCCTACCTATGGAATTCCAAATAAGTATAATTCTAATCTGACAAAATAAAATTTATGGTATACCTATATTCTTTAACAAAAATTTATCACTTAAAATAACAATCTCCGAACATCGTTGAATTTGGGAGTTTAGAACATATAATCCTAGAGTAAAAGAAAGATAATATAGGTTGAACTTGTATAAATTATAGTTTTGAGTAAGACAAAAAAAAGTATTGTTGAGGAAAGAGAAGAAAAAAATCAATAGAATTAAAATGTAGACATAAATAAAATATTAATTAATTCTCTGGAATAGATAGAGAGTCTGAATAAATTTAGTTTTTTTCTGAAGGTTTTTACATAAATCCTAGTTTCTTGATAAAAGAGAAAAATATAAATTTAAATTTGAAGATTTGGCTTGATCTCATCAATGAATTCATCCATGTTGAAACAGCACGAATTTCTGAAATTTTATTTACTTTTATTAATTCCCCCTCGTCCACAATTTAACGGAATAAACAATCTCTAGTTCTTGCCCATACACTTAACTTTCCATCTGTAGTACTTGCACTTTACTTTCAAGCCATTGTTCCACTTTAAAAATAAATTTAGTTAGGAGTTACAGAAATTTTGCTCCATGTTAAAATGACACCGAGGAAAAAGACACTAATCTTCTTCGGTGTTCCAAGAATCAAATTTAAAAAAAGTTCTATTTTCTTACAAGTTCAAAGAGAAGACTAATATATTATAACAAAAGATAAAATGTTGGCCATGGACTAGAGATGAATATAAAATAAAATGCAAATTTAATATAAAGATTGAAATATATGTCAATGAATATGAAAAATGTTTCTTCAGCGTGTTAAGCTGCGGCCGAAATTTGAATTTCATAATTTCAAACAAAAATAAATTGGAAACTATTTACAAAGAATAAAAATATAGGGAAATACATAGTAGGGTGGCAAAAACGTTATAATATTGTGGTTATTTGTATAACTTTATCCATTAAAATAGGTAAGTAGGAAAATGTTTTATTTCACAAATGTTTGTAACATTTTGTTTTAATCTGATAAATCAAGTTAATATCACAGCTTATACTTCAATTACTTTAGATTTTTTTGTGTGAATATTGATTTGTAATGTACATAACAGCTCAGAATGGCAATAGTTTACTATATATTGAGTAGTTTAGCTTTTAATGGTGTGCAAAGCTTCGGAAAGTCGAAGGTCAAATCTCCTTCGGCTTCATCTTTGACATCTACAATAACCTTTGCATATTCGAAAAATTTTGAAGGAAGGATAAAACTTCGATAAATTATCAAATGATTTAATTTTATCTTACTAAATATTACATTTTTCAATAGTTGATAATTTTAAAACAGTTACTACACAGAATTTTAAAAGTGACTAGTAATTTAACTTACACAATGTAAGCATGGATCAAAAACAAGTAAATAAATGTTAATATATTATATTCACTATCACCAACATAATGTTGTAATAAATAAAAATACCTACAAAGAAATAATAACATGGTCACTGTTATGAAGTAGAGAAAGTGGTTTAGTTGTGCTATAATCCCAGCTCGCGTCTAATGTTTGGTCTTAAATATTTTATTTCTTTGGAATTATTTGTGACAAATTTACAAGTGCATTTTGACACAGAAGTTTTTCATAGCTTCTCTGAATTTTCTTTATTATTCAAAATGGCTGATACGGAAAGTGGAAAACGAAAACCGAATTTAATTTATAATTATTATCAGAGAAATGAAAATAAAAAGACATGCATATGTAAAGTTTGCAAAATAATATTATTAACTCCATGATGTAAGTGAAGATTAAAACTTAATCAAGAATAAAATAGCCAAAGCTAATATTTATACTTTTTAGTGAGGATTACTCCATCTAGATATATTCTGAAAACTGAAAAATGACACCTGTACAAAGGATTCGAACCCAAATCGAGCCAAAGGTCCCAGGTTCAATTCTCATGCGTAGGTGTCATTTTTCAATTTTCAGAATAAAACTTAAGTGATAATTTACTAAGCTTATCAGTAAGCATGTATGCATTAGTTATTAACAACATAGTAACAAATAAGGACATTTTCCTGGCCCTTGTTACTGACAAGATCTAGGAAAATAATTAATTTAAAAATTAAAAGTGGCGCTAAGTGACAACAAAAATCCTAGGTAGCTTCGACTTCGACTTTTCATCACAAGTTTCAAGATTCGCTTCGCATTTAAAAAGTGGCCTTCGCACACCCCTATTAGATGTCAATATTCGTATTGAAGAAACTATGTAATTGTCAAATCAGGAATTTTATTTTTTAAGTGAAGTTGAAGCTGATATTTGTTTTGAAGCTTCACACACGCCTAGTACACTTAAATAGTGGACCCTGAAAGTGAGATTTACAAATCAGTATCTAAACCAGTATTTCCCAGAAGTGGGATTAAACTTTAATAATCTTTTCCCCGGCATGTACTCATGCCATATGATAAGTTGACTCCTCACCAATAGCTCATACAGCAAGAGGGCAAGGAGTATGTGAAGGTGACTCTAACCTGGCATCCCCACATGGGGCAGTGTTTATGAACAAGTGGAACTTGACATTCTCCCGCAGTTTGTAGCCCTTCTTGTCCTCGCGAAGGACGAAGATACTCTGGCCCACCAGGTCTACCAAAAAGTCATACATTCACACAGTGTATAAGATACAAGTCATCAAACTATTTCAAGATGTCAGGATTTGCTACACTACAGTGAAGACAAGAGTGTTTAATTTAGAGTCAAGGATGTTAAACTTGATTCTTCAATGCTCTCAATTCTTACCGTTATTGAAAGACTAGAACTTTATATATCACAACCATTTTTCAATACCTCAATTCTTAGATCTTAAATCCCAGTATATTAAAGTTCTGGTATTTAAAGTACAGTAATTTTCTGACTTGGATATTTTTTATTGCGACTATTAGTTATTTTGTCATTTACTTTAGTACCAGCAAATTGTAAATGTACTATGAATGCGTTTTGTGTTCTAATGATCTTATGCAAATCATGCATCGATGTTTTGTTTAAGTATTTATATATACAATTTTAGTTATTTTTAAACAACAGTATGGTATATAAATAAATTACATAATTTTAATGTGAGGTTAGAGGCATGGAAAATGATTGAAATTGTAAATTTTGGGGAATCAAAATCAAGAATCAAACAATGAAGATTAAAATTTAAGGAATGGAATCGAGTGATAAAAAAAAAATCAAGATTCAAATTTAAGAATTGGCATCAGAAAACCTGTAATCTAATTAAAATTATATCAAGACATGTTTAAATTCCATAAAGTTCCCTGATGCTGATGAAGTTAAATAAAATAAATGGTTGCTTTAACGAGTTGAGCCAAAATTCTAGTGAAAAGAAAAATTGTTTTAAAATTATATATATAAAAAAAGCTGGTTTATAGTAATGGAGTTAAATCCTGGCAAATGTATCAGTTATCTTAATTTTTTTTACATCCATTACTGTTTCCAGCCTGTGGTCTGGGTCAATTTTTTATTCAAGCCATATATTTTCCACTACCGGACTGTCGTAGCTTCATATGCCTTGTAATCTAACTTAAGACTAGGACAAACACAACATCCAGTCCCCAGCTGTTAATTCATCACTATGAAAGGGTAAACCCACATTTCACCAATCCTAAATTTTTCGGCCTTGCCGTGAATCGAACTTGGGACCCTTAGCACAGTAAATAGACACGCTACTAACTGAGCTAAGGTATAGGATAGTTATTTTAAATATTAACTTTACTATAATTATTTGTTTACTAAAACCAATTAGAAAAATCCTTTGTCAAGAAATTTTCATGTGATTTTAGTTAGTCAACCACCATGTGGATTGTTTGTTTTATGTTAGAACTATTTATTAAGTATACAGACACGTCTAATATATATTGCTGGCTGTGTTCACAAGTGCCAATATCTAAACTTGTGCAGTATAGTAGTAATATGTCTAATTCAACCGTACTGATGCTATAAGTGTTAGTTGTATGGAAATTTTATTTACTTTACAAATTTGACATTATTCTTATTAGATTCAAAACTATTTGTAGTCAAAAAGATTACCATTCACACATCCCTACCAAATATCTTTTAAGGGTCAGATGGGCCAAGAAAATGAGCTTTGGAAGGTCCCAAGTAAAGTCTTCATTACTGGTCGATAGTAACCTGGGTTCATGTGCATCTCAAGCTGAGAGTACAGATAATCGCACAGGCAGCGCCTCGCAATGATCTCGGCATGGGTGTCATTGAGCGACGCCCCTCGCTCACTCATGTGCTCCCCGTTTATGCACTTAGTGCCGGTGGCTACCGAGATGACGGTCGCATCGTCCATCTGCAAACCTGTCGTCATGACTATCCCAGCGAGAACTTTGCGCCGGGAGTGGGTGGGGTGATTCTCTATCAGCACCTGGAACTTGTTCACCACCAGCCTGGGGACAAAGAGAGATTTTAGGAGACCTACAAAACCATTAGTAATAAAATGGATTCTGCTTAAGGCTTGCCATTATTATTTTCAGCCTGCCCTTTTTCTTATTTTCATTTTGTAAGTAATTTGAACAATTTTTTAAACTGAGAGTTTAGTGTAAATTGCATTTATGAAATATAACTTTACGAATGATTTAATAAGTGTGTGAATCTTTCACTTTGCATTCATTATCTTTCTGCATCAACATTGTTTGGAAAATGTTTAGAAAATAATTTTGAGTTTGACAAATACAAACCTTCATAAAAAAATATATATTAGCAGCTAAAAATATGTTGTATAGTGTATAGTGTTGTACTTTGCACCCATACTCACATATGCAGCAAAAACATGGACAGTGAGTGTAAGAGAGACTAGGAAAGTGGAGGTAATAAGAATGTAGTTTGTGAAGTATGTTAGTTGTCACGAGGAGAAACGGGATTGGGAATTAAGTTATCTGGGTGGGGTACAGGAAGTGCATTAGATAGTAGAGAAAGCAAGAATGAGATGATATTGGCATGTTATGAGGATAGAGATAAAGTATGTAGGGAAAAGAGCCCAGGGGAGAGCAAGAGATGGAAGAATGAGGGAAGGATAAAGGAAAATGGAGGCATTTTGCTAAATTAACCCAGCCATAGGCTGGGAACAGTTGATGATAAAGATGAAGTTGATGGTTATGATGATAATATGATATAATAATTATGCCCATGTACACTAAAAAGGAAATAGTTTAAATTATGATTCGACTTCGAATTAAAAAAGTGGGTATCACACTCCACTAGAATATTTCGCAAACATAGTGAGCAATCTTTAGAGAAGTTTGTTGACATTAAAATTTCCCTGTAGTATTAATCATGCAACCCTGCAGACCTGGATATATGGTCAGCCAACACCTGCGGTAGCACCATCTGGTCAACGGATGAGGGTGTGCTAGGTGTGCGCGCAGGCTGTAGGGGTGTGCTGAAAGGGCTGAACGAAAGGTTGTACAACTTGGCAAGGGCACTCTTTGCCGCCGCGGCCTTGCCCAGCTTCTTGCTTGGACCTGAGCAAACATGCGAGCACACAACATTCCTCAAACATATTGCAAACACCCCCGAGTAGCCGGAAAATCACTTAAGACAAGATTAAAAACACTAGGAATAAAACTATAGCTCTAAATGTTCACAACAGGTTACCAAATCCAAACTTCACAAGACCTCAAAGAACAAAATGGCTGAAATATTAATTGCATTTGCTTTGTCAAATTGCATGTGGTACATTACAATCTTAGAAAACATGATGATCCTAAGAGGTTTACTTTAAAACATTAATTATTAAATTGCTAAAGTAAATAGAAAGAGTAGCTCAATTTAAAAATTTTTTGCTATGATTAGGGGTCTGAGAGCATTTGTATTTTTGAGCCAAGCCTTAAATAGATATTCATGTTCAGGATTGACTGATTTATAGGCTCACAGTTTAAAGGTTCTCAAAAAAGTTATTTAACTGTCATGTAGTGTATGTATGGTGATGACTAAATCATCGGTTACTCTCCCCTCTACTTGTTGGGGATGTGGTTTGTGAAATAATGCACAGTTAAAGGGGGAGGAGAGGGGTAAAGTTTGAGTAGAGCCCAACAAAGAGGGTATTAAGAAAACGAGTAAACTGGTGTTGAATAGAGGGTATGAATAGTAGATAAAGAAGAAGTAGGAAAGGCATCTTTATGTAGGGCCGTTAGAACACGAATAAGCTTAGTGCAAGACAGTATTAAGTACAGCTTAAAGCAAGAGTATTCTGTGTACATCTTAAAAATCATTAATACTCCAACTTCTCTCTCTTGTGGGAGGTCAGAAACAAGTGAAGAGATGTGCTCAATAAGAGTAGGGAATTGACGGAGAAGGGGGAATGTTTACATATAAACATTGATAAATCTGCAAATCCAAACCTATTTTAATAAATTATTTCTTGAAACTGTACTTAGGAATAATGAATTGTATCAAAATTAATGTATCTGTTTCTATTAGCATATATTTAAAAGAGGATAAAAGGGTAAGGCCTACACACCAGAAAATTGTAAACCTAAAAGTTCACCATTAAATATTAGGGGTTAGCGAGAACAATTTTTTCAATTTGAGACGAGAATATAAAAAAGTATCGAGAAATGTGAACGAGATGAAAAAACGTCCTTTGAAAGTAAAAAAAAAAAAAAACTATGTTTATTAAAGTAAATATATAGTTTATGGAGTTTCTTTTTGACGTTTGAGTTGGCGCTTGCTTTAGATTGTCTTATATATTGTTCATTAAAACACTTGAGATATAACTCATACACATTTTAAATGCAATTAATAAAATAGTGATAGTTACAATAAACACCATTTATAATTTAATTTTTTAGTGTAACAGCTTATATTGCTACGTTTGATATTGGAAAACAATATTTATAACCAAAATATTTCTTAATGAAGGCTGTTTTGGAGTGGAGGGGGAAGGGGGGGAGGATTGTGGCTAATTTTTAGGTTACTATGGTATTATTGAAAATAATAAGCCCCCGGTTTGGTTTTTAATTTCTGAGGGCCATTGTTTGCGGTCTTTTATTTCTCAAATTTTTGAGATTAATTTTTTTTTTAATTTTCAAGATATTTTTGAGTCTCGCACATTTCTATTAAGAATAAAAATTTTAAAAAATGCAATTTTAGGGGTACATCAGTTTTACTCTCTTCTGCTGAAGAAGGGGGGTTCTTCAGCAGAAGAGAGTAAAATACATACTAAACTATGGCAGCATAGCTAAAAGTAGATCATGGTTCTTTTTCTATACATATAAGCAGGGCCGTGACAATACATCTTTTGTCTGTAAAGTCAATAACAATGGTAACTTGTATATAAATAAACACATTTTAAGACACCCTGATATCAAAAATATGACTTTTACTGTGCAATTTTTTGCATTTTAGAAGGATTTTACAGTTGATGCCATTTTGTAACTTTTTATAGCATGTTTTGGTCATTTCTTTTGTTTTTATTCTTATTGCGCATTTCATATAATTTTTAGAATCATTACATATAAATCATAACCCACGGCAGGTAATCTTTTAATGCACACATTCATTATTTTCATTTACTTGGAGCATTTGTTTTCTCGTGTAATTATTAGTACGGCCAGACATGAAACAATGAGCATAGACTTTTCTGACAGAACAGTACTTAGGTATGTATGTATTTTTAGATTATTTTGTTTATGTGTCAATGGAAAACCTCAATACTATAAAAAGAGTTGGCTAGCTTCGAATTTAAAAAGGATGGGAAATGTTAGGCATTATTTACATCAGATGTACAATCACAATTTTTTGTTGGTTGAGTAGATAAATGTCAGTTTAAATTGTACATCTTAAGTTAGTTGATGTAGATACTTCCAGCTATTCATATTATCTCTAAGTATGCAGAATGCCAAAAGTCAAACAATCACAATCCTACCATTTACGGTAGTTAGTTAACGAGTTTGGTGAAAGTGTATTTTCTATGGATATAAAAGTATTGTTTGTAAATTGTGTGAATCAACAGTTTCAGCAGAAAAAAAAACCTGTTACTTAGCATATCAGTCATGAGAAGCATAGGTGTGCTTTAGAATGGGCAGTAACAAGCATATTAACTCAACGATTGCTGTTCCAAAGTGCATCAACCTTTAAAACCAAATCATCTCCTTTTAATCAAGAGTTGCGTAAAGTGTTGTCAGCCAATATTCTGCTCGGAAAATTAAATCCTAAATTTTGCGAGTTCTTAGAAAGACACACAAATCATTCTATTCCAGACAAATCTACTCTGTGTAAAAGCTATGTTATCCTGTGTTATGAAAAACCTATAAATAAATATGAATCGGTGTACGCGGGGAACAAATATGGGTATCAATTGTATTTTAAACGTATTATTTGACTTTTAAAGAGCATCTTTTATATTATTGAAGATATAAAACCCCAATTTTTAAGTACATCTTTTAAGAGTATTTTTTTAATTTTTGAGAGCATTATTACACAATTTTTAAATGCATTTTTCGTTTTTTTAAAGGCATCAACTTCTGGGCCCTGCATATAAGTTTTAGCCTTTGGTTACAATATAACCATTATAATAGCTGGTTTTAACATATCCTTGAGAGAATTAGAATGCCTAACCTGAAATAACTTTTTTTTTCATTTTTAGAATATTATCATTATTTCATAAAAGCTCAAATAATCAATTTCGCAAAGAGACATTAGTTTGTTATATTTTGCACATGTATTTTTAGTTAAACTCTATGATAATCAATGTTAAATATGTTTTGATATACATTTTAATGTTCCAAGTAAAAGTTAATCAAAAGAAAAGTCATAAAATTTTGTTATCTCCACAAGTAGGCTATAAGAAATCAAATGATATATTTTTTTTATCAATACTGTGCCTTACTACTTGTTCAGGTTATATGCTTACATGATCATTACTTTGAGTATGGATGAGGGTGGAAGCATTTGAGAGGTAATCTACCCACATTTGTATGAAAGGAGAGTGGGAAACATTTTAGGATAAGTCACCCTCAGACCAGTAGACCCGACTAAGATTCAAAACCCGATCTCCCAGTCATCAGCAGGCCAGTCTAATAAGTGCATGACACTTTGGACCATTTTGCCACTGAAATGGGTTGATTTTTTTTAATCCTTGAAATTCAACTATTCATAAAGACTCAAGGGGTTTGAAGATTTAAAAGTCTCCCTCACTATTTGCTATATTTGAAGGTAAATGGAGGGTATACCTTAAAACTCATTAATGCTTCAACTTCTCTCTCAGTTGTGTCATCAGCACCAAGTTCAAAATTATATATTTATTCAACTCAAGCTGGACATTTTTAAGATCCTTCAAGCTTGATTCAAATCTAAAAAAATTATGCTTGCAGACCCCTAATTTTATTAGCTCAATTTCCACTAACTAAAATCTGCTAATAAAATTATTTTTATTCAGTTTTTAACATCTCGACAAACCCACCTGTACCCTCAAAGGTTTCATCGTCAATGTTGACACCCATTGTAAACTTGGCATAGGGCTCTCCACTTTCTGAGAGGCATTCATACTTAATTCCAGGTCGCAATTCATTGAGCAGCATGACAGGACTCTTGTCAGAAGTGAGGATAGGTGCGCGTAACGCACCTGTGCGTCTGCCAGGACTCAAGAGTGCCTGCAGCACTGTGTTAGTTCCGTTCTGTAGTGGTACCTAATACAGCAGCAAAAAAATTTAAGAGAATACATTATTAGGTCCTTCCTTGAGGGCTATGGGATAAAGAACCAATTCTACGACTTAGATCAAAAGGGGCACCGAGTTTCGATAAGTAACAAAATATAGAGGTGTGATTGGCACTCCACGAAGTCATCATTATCATCAACTGTTATGAGTTGTTGAGGTGAAATGATCCCTTCAACTTTGTTCATAGAATGACTTACAGAGGTATAGGCTATAATAATTCATAATATGTTAACAACAAACAAAGTATTTCAATAAATCAAGCCAAATTATTTAATGTATTATTAATTTTATAATCAATATCATCAATAACACATTGCAAGTTTAGTGATTATAGGGCATCCAAGACAGGAAAGATGGTAACTGACAACTAGACACTGTTACCACCCATTTGCTAAGACATATGATCTGAAAAACCATATGTGGATTTGTCACTTCTGGCAGTCAAAGCACTAACAGAAATATACTATTTGTTTTTAAATATTGACCATTTTTACATTATTGAAACAAGAATTTATGAAAATAGCCATTTATATGTTTCTTTTTTGTGGAAGCTCATCTGTGGTTCAATTGAAAGGAAAAAAAAATCAAACAAAAGCTTCTAAAATTCAGCGTACTCGTCTGAAATTAAATAGTGTACCAGCCAAAACAAGGGCCGTTGATGTTTCATATCAACCATCTTGTGGTTGTGTGTTAACAAAATAAAATGTTTTATATAGAAACTGATATTATGTATGGCTTTCTCTCTAAAGTTATAAAAAACATTTATTTTGGTGGCCAGTTATAACATGATACAGGTGATAGTATAATATGTTTTACTTTATTATTTCATGCACTATAATCTCCTTTGGTGACACAACTATGAAACCAAAAACATAATAATGTTATTAATATTCAAGGTCTGTTCAAAAAGTTCCTGAACTTTTTTTAATAATATTTTTGGACTTAACCACAACCTAGTCAGCCTTGTCACCTTCAAAGTACTCTCTTCCTCAATTGATACGTACCACTCTCAAACTGTTTCCAACTCTTGAACCAGTCTTGGTAGGTGTTTTTCAGGATCGCTTGTAGGTATGCATGGAATTTTTCCTTGATGTCTTCAAAAGTGTTAAATATTCGTCCTTTCAAAGTGGATTTTAGATTTGGAAACAAGAAAAAGTCTGCTGGGGCCAGTTCAGGCTAGTAGGGAAGCTGAGGAAGCACAGTTGTCTCCATTTTGGCTCAAACGTCACTAATAAACAGCGACACGTGTGCGAGGATGTTGTCATGATGAAGGAATCAGAATTTGTTTTTCCATAGCTCAGGCCTTTTTCTCATGACATTTTCTCTCAGACGTTTCAGCACATTGATATAATACCACCAATTCCCTGTTGTCACTCTGGTAAGAATCTGTGATGAGCAACACCCTCAATGTTAAAAAAAAAACGTGACTTTCCCATTCAACCTGACCTGCTGCGCTTTTTGTGGTCTTAGCAAATTTTTTACAACCCACTGTGAGAGTGGGTTTTCATCTCAACATCGATATCGTAGCAGTAAGCCCATGCCTCATCACCATTTATAATTTGCTTCATGAAGTTTTCATTCTCGTCTGAGCGATACAAAAATTCCTGACAAATAGAAACACGATGCTTTTACCTATTTTTCAGTAAAAATGTCATGACGCGATCTAATTGAAATGTTGCACTAGCTCACAACTTCTAGAAAAGTCAATCAACAATTTGAATGCATGGTTACCCAAACTTGGGCCATGTGAGTGTCTTTAGTTGACGTTGAGGGTCACCCTGAATGTGAATTGTCATTAGTTGACTACTGACCACCTTTAAATTTCTTAAGCCAACGGTTTTCAATTTTTTTAGATTGTACCCCTTTGCCATGACTTAAAGTTTAATGTACCCCCAAGAAAAAATGAAAAATACAAACTTCATGTCTAAAAAAATTATTACCACATGGTATATTACTGATTTGGGAAAAAATATTTCAAATGGGAAAAAGCTATTTAGAGAGAATCCTACTGTTATAGCCTAAACATTATCTCTTATTGAGAATAAATAAATTTAAAAAAACATGATTTTACTGTAAAAAGTATGTAGAAAAGTTTTATACATTTTCTTCATAAATTCATCCAAAAACTAAGCACAATATTTTCAAATCAATTTTTTAAATTGTAATTATGGAGCTGATATATTATGAATCCCAAAGTTTCTCAGTGAGAGGGGTGTGGCTGCATGGCTTGGCACAACCTTTTGATTTGATTGCCCAGTTGAGACTTTCAAGTGGAGGCCTGGCCCCAAATTTAACCTATTGCGGTATGTAATTTTTAGGTACACCATGGATGAAAAACTACTCTTACAGAGATATGTTGTTGAGAAAGGCATCATAAACTTAATGGCACGGTCACTTATATAATGAAACTCATTCAGCCTTTGCAACCAAAAGTCTGCCAAATAAGTTTTCTTGAGATTAGATTTGAAGGTTACATCACAGGACTGTTCACTAATTTCTTTTGTTGAAAAGAAATTTGGTAGTTTGGAGTCTTCCACTGAAGAAAAAGGTTCTCGCATCCTGAAATTTTTTTTTTCTAAACTTCTTTTTCGCATTGCGTGTTACTACCTGGGTTATACAGAGGCAATTACATTAAACAAGTTTTTTTTAAAATATTCCAACATTTTAATAATCCATACATTAAATAAACTCAAAATCTCAGGTATTATCAAAATAAGGAATTATTGTAATCACTATTATTAAAAACAAAATGAAAATATATATTTTGTTTGTTTTTAGTTATAAGGAAATAAAATGATGTAAGAACTTTTAAATTACAAATATTTTTATTTTATTCATAAATAATTTTATGGAGGATGCAGGATTTGTGAAGGCCCTGGGATGTGGCCCTGACGCACCCCATCCTCCTCAACCTCTTAAATATGGGCCTGGCCATCCTGAACATACCCCACTAAACCAGAATTTTTTCTATTATTAAATTAAAGTGAGATAGGTCGTAACAAAGTAGGTGTGATGGAAAGTGTACCTAGAAAGTTAATGACAAAGTAAAAATTGATTATAAGCATACCATTTACACCAGTAATAAAGATGTGTTGTTATTTGAAAAATAGCTGTGTAGGTTTTAGTATACTGTCTAATTCAACAATTATTTGACTTATAGTTAATTGTATTGTGAAATAAAATATAGAATAGTTTGATAGCTTTTTTTAGTAGTAAATAGATTTTATTTTTTGAGCCTATTGTAACCTAATTATTAACCCATCAACATCCAGGTAGCTCAAAGCTAAACAACTCCATAAATACAGGTTATTTTTGAAATAATGAAAGTGAAATAATATGGGCACAAAAATATTGATAACTTCAAAACTATTTACACTAGACATACATATTTGATAATGAAATACAAAGGTAGCAAATATTAAAGTACCTTATAATTCAACTCAGTAAATTTTTGAAGTGTGGTACAACTTGAAATGTTCAATGCACAATAGTATTTTGTATTTATCACAATGCAAAGTAGTTTATTTTCTTGTTTTCTTCTCCAAGTACATTCTGCAATGTTCTGTGGTATTTGAACCTTTGGCCTCAGATGGTAGAAGTTTCTCTGGAAAATGGCAACCAACTAGATGAAGGGGGGCAGATCCTGGAACTAATGAGCGCCTTGTGAAGTTTGGTAGTGCTGACATTTCAATCAGCTCCTCTGCCAACCTCCGTTTGAAGAAAAAGAAACTTCTGTCTTTCTTTGATTGGCATTTTTTGGAATATGATATAACTGTTGATAAGAGTTATGACCCAAAAATAAAATAAAAACTTTTTTGTATGCCTTTGTGTACCTTTTTATAACATGTCAGGATGACCGTAATTGGTCACCCCTGTCAACTGCACCAATACCCTTGTCATAGTCACCAACACAAACCGGCTTCAATTTTCTCTGTTCAGTTCTCCAGTTTTGTTTCCAAGATTCTTTCCCATCAGGTGAGTTCATTGTTGTCAACATAATATGTACTATTTTCTTGTCCCGCCATGAAAATGTTAGTATATTGTTACACTGCTTGTATGTCACCTCACCAAGTGCTAGATTTTGTTTTACCAAATCTTTTTGCACATTTTTGCGATTTGATCTAACAGTCCCATAAACAGTGTTCTTGGAACTTTAAAGTTGTAAGTAAAGATAGGGGGAAGAATACCAGTTATCCAAATACATATTATATCCTTTGTTGAGACAGCTACAAAACTACACAAATCCAGAACTTTGTGGCTTGCAGGGGTATTGCCAATTTTATTATCTTTCCCAATATAAATACTAAAATTCCAAATATAGCCAGTGTTTGTTCAGATATTTTATACAATTTTATCCCAAATCTAGCACTTTATGAGTTATAGTGAATGAAGGACACTTGACAAGTGACTCATTAACAGATACATCTGGTGATGGGGTATAAGATTTCTGAAGTTTTTCTATATTAGGCTTATTTTCTTTGGGGGTCTGTTGGTTCTAATGTAGTATTATTGGCAAAATGTAGGTATTTACAAATATTTAAAAAATCATTTGTGTGGCATTGTAGTCCTAAAAAAGGGTGTATCAATCAATATTAATATAAACTCCAATATGATTGAACTGTGTTTTCTGGTATATCCCATCGAAATTCAAAGGGCAAGATACACACGAATTTCATCTTTTGAAGTTGGAAAACAGTCAACTTCATTTTGTTGGAGAACATTTGTTTCATTTGCAATTAGTTCACGCTTAGTATCTTCAAAATACACACTACACACAGCTAATCAACTAAAATCTTTTTGTAGATTAGTATTCATGTCAGGTTGACCCGTAAACCCATGAATATTACCATCGTAATTTGGGGACCAGTTCCAATCAATTCAGTTGCGAAAACAGAATATTTTGGTGCGAGGAACAACAACAACACCACCACCACCACCACCAATATTAGGTATAGGTGTACTAATCTCGTCTTCACTTTCACTTTCACTTTCACTTTCTCTACTATCAGCTGATGAGCATTCCCTCTGTAAATAATTCACTTTGAAATACACTTTAATCAAAACTTTCGTCACTTGTATCTTTTATTTTTTCTTCAATGTCCGAAAAAAGTAACTGTCAAATTTCTTCATAATACAAACCATATTGACTTGTTGATGCAGAATCCATGTTTACAAACAAGTACTGTACACAAAGTATAAAAACAATTTGTAGAATCTAACATCTGTTGTTGTCATTTCAAGAAGAATAAAGTAACATATACTGGAAAGGCATGGGACTAAGTCTGAAAGTATGGGGGGAGGGGAAATGCTTCCACTAAATAAAATTGAGTTGGTGAATATGGGACTTTATATGAAATGTATATATTGATGTGTGTGGACTAGTTCACTTAAGGTGATTGCAGCCATTGATTTATTCACATATCAGTACGATTGTGGAAGTTGAAGGGTTAATAAAGATAATAGATGAATTAGAACTATAAACAAAATCAATATAATTATATTTGAATTTTATAACTTACTTAAGTTAATAGCTTGGTAACAATAATGTTAGCCTTTTATTTATTTTTAGTATTAATTGCAATTAATAAAATTACAAATATCCATAAGACAATCCATAATGGCAATCAAAAACTATACCCTAACTAGCTAATCACCCTATATTTTAAATCAATAAGTCGACTATTGTAGACTTACCTACCCCATCTAATATTTCAGCTTGATGAAATTCTGTGTCTCTCTTAGTATATATATGCTTAGTTGTCCAAATTGTTACAGGATTATTTTTAGCTATAGCTCTCACAAGAGCTACTTAGACATTGACTAAAAAAGAAATCTTCTGGTGAAAATTTAAGATCCAAGAAAACCTAGTAAAATTATGGTATCTAAATGTCTAGTTTCATCATCATATTGAAAGCTAAGCCCTAATGAAGTTAAGTGTATTTTATCCCAAACCCTAATTAACAATATAGTTTTCATTGTAAATAACATACAAATTACCAAACATTATTTCATAAACTAATTTGAACAGTTTCAGCACTTCTAGATTGTATTGCTGAAAACATTGGTAGAAATGGGCCCCTTATGTGTGTTCAGTTACAATTTTTGTTGAAATTTTAAAACAGTATTTAGTTTATGAAGTTTAAATTCAGATTTTAAAACAGAAGATTTTGAGCATTTTTTTAACTATTTAAAGTGCATTTAATGGGTATCATTTTAAACCTCTTCAACAGACCTTTGAAATAAGCACATTAGGAAACTTCTGTGTTTAATAGTAATCAAGTTAGAGCCTATTTTGTAAAGTGCAGTATCCCCAGGCTCATAGTTTTTTTTATTTCAGATGCGTGTATCTCTTAAACCAAATCAAATAAATGTCATCAAAATCCAAACCAAGCTATTAAATAGGGTGCTTTAACAAAACTTTTTTTTTACAAAATAAGTTAAAAATTGCTTCTGTAGATGTGTTTATTAAAATTTTCTACAAATATTAATCTCAACAGTTAATTCTCTTCCTTTGAAAATTTGTTCATCAAATGCCAATATACTTATGACAAATATTCAATAACCTATTGATATTAGTAAGTATGTGTAGGAATATAAACTAAACCCATCTAATGAGGCGTTTTTTATTTTGGCCAAAAAAATTGACCTAAAAGTCGCAAAATTGCTTATTTTAACTTGTGTTTCCTGACTTTCCTCCCATCCTACTTTAATACGATTGTTTTTGTATTATTTTCTTTCAAATGCAAATTAATAAATGTTATGGTATTGAAACGAGATGGCAAAGTAGAAAATTTGGTATTTTTCATTGGTTGTTTTATTTGCCATTTCACTAAGCAAGCCGAAAATGTTTAAATATACTCAACATGACCTTTGTGCTCAAGGGATCCTGCATAGACAAAACATGCCCATTTTCATGATAGTTATTTATTATTTACATGTTAAACTAGATTTTTTTCTTTTTTCAAATACATTATATGACATAAATAAATACCAGGTTATGGTGTGAGGTAGGATTCATGGAAAAATATTAAAATTTAAAATGTGATCAATCATACTTGAGATTCAAAAAATCGAGGCTAAAATTTATCAAATGTAAGAGAAAAAAACAAAAATTGCCACATATCTTCTAAACACTGCACCTGTTTCACTTGCCCATCCCCTGTCTTGGTCCCCACCAGGTCCGAGGAGGGTTGGAATGCGTGGAACAGATCCTCCTCCGTCTCTGTGACATCACTCGTAAAGTCCATGTCCGCAATGTGAACATTCATTGCCTGCTGGGCCTCGGGAGCGTTCTTGAACTGTACAAATGAGCGTAGAGCAGCCTCAGCAGCAGCATGCTTCGCCAGCTTCTTGGAGCGGCCCTGGCCTGTGTATGTCTGCCCGTTGACCTGGGGACAATCATGTCAAGGTTTCAGTATGAACATCTGGAGCCGAGTTACATACTAAAATAACATTTTGTGCATTGTGTCAGGTTAGTTTCAGTTCAGAGAGCCAACAGTAAAGCTCTCCGCTTATAAGCTGTTCCACTCTTAAATTGCAGTACAGGCTGTTATGGACACTTACCATCTCTTTCTAATCCATTGGTTTCCCTGTAAACGCTGATCTCTTTCTAACCAAAGAGGAATATTCATGAATTCAAGGTTCAAGTCATAATCATTTTTTTAAATAGGTACTAAGTTTGAGTTATTTTTAAAGGTATTAAAATAGTTTAATAAATTTTTGTGGTTAAAACCAAAATAATGATAAGAAAAACCTTACAACAAAACCGCAGATCATTAATTTACCATTTAATGTAAACAAAATAAGTGAAGGAAAAAACCCTATTTATTGGTAAAGTTTAACACTTATGCATACAATATTTTCTAAAATTCAAATTTTGATTAGGGATTTGATGGTAAAATGAAGTTTCAGATTTTAAAAAAGGTAAATCTGACCCATCTTTAATACACATGCATAAAAACACACACACACACACACATTATATTTTTTGAATGACCTATACCACCATCAACCTCGGTGGTCTTGGGGTAGAGTGCTCGCCTCAGGACCCTATGTTTGTGGGTTCGAACCCAACAAAGGCCAAAAAAGTAAAGCTCTCCGCTTATAAGCTGTTCCACTCTTAAATTGCAGTACAGGCTTTTATGGACACTTACCATCTCTTTCTAATCCATTGGTTTTCTTGTAAACGCTGATCTCTTTCTAACCAACGAGGAATATTCATGAATTCAGGGCTCAAGTCATAATCACTTTTTTAAATAGGTACTAAGTTTGAGTTATTTTTTAAAGGTATTAAAATAGTTGAATAAATTTATGTGGTTAAAACCAAAATAATGATAAGGAAAACCTTACAACAAAACCGCAGATCATTAATTTACCATTTAATGTAAACAAAATAAGAAGTGAAGGAAAACACCCTAGTTTTTGGTAAAGTTAAACATTTATGCTTACAATATTTTCTAAAATTCATATTTTGATTAGGGATTTGATGGTAAAATGAAGTTTCAGATTTAAAAAAAGGTAAATCTGACCCATCTTTAATACACGCGCATAAACACACACACATTATATTTTTCGAATGACCTATACTACCGTCAACCTCGGTGGTCTTGGGGTAGAGTGCTCGCCTCAGGACCCTATGTTTGTGGGTTCGAACCCAACAAAGGCTGAAGGCTTTTTCTTGAGAGAGAGAAAAAAAAATCAAGGCTCAACATCCTTTGGAGGGGAAGTAAAGCCCGGCGGTTCCATGTGGCATGTAAAAGAACCCTGGAAGGTATGTGAAAATACCTCTCCTGGCAAAATTGGAAGGTCATTTCACCTTATTTGTAGAACTTTAGAGGTGAAAGTAATCAGCCTTGGTGGTGCAACTTCAAAGAATGATTCCAGGGAGTTTACTCTACCACAAAAACTAACTACTATCCCCACCACCCCTTGACAGTTGATATTTTCAACAAGTTATATTTTTGATAATGAATTTGTTTAATAAATATATAGTAATAAAGATACAGAATCTTCAATGAAAAATAACCAACGAACATTATGTTGATAAAACACACACAAAATTTTTTTTTTTTAAATGTAGACCAAAAAACTTTTTTAAATTTTTTCATTTCAGATTCTAACACTTCTGCCTATTCCTGTGCTTACTGTAAAAGTGTCTTCTTTTCACTTCTAATTTTTTTAACTTAAGTCTACTTCAATCTTTTTCTTCTTTTCAAGCGCTTCTTTCTTTATTCCTAATGCATTCCTCACAGCATGAATCATCTTTTTTGAAATTGTCATATTTAGAAACCCCCAGCTGCAGTGACTGCATCATAAGTTACATGTTGAACAATAAGGCTGTCCTCATAGTAGGTTTTCAACTAGACATTCTCTGTTCATATTCACAAGCTCACTTTTTAAAAAAGAACCTAGTCCATACATGATGAGATATCCAGGTTTATCTTTATGCATTTGAAATTTCTGGGCAATATCACTATCAGAAAACATTACTTTAAAAAGATCACTACAAGGAGAAAAACTTCTAGCAAAAGAATGTGTCATTACTTGATTAATAGCCCACAATATTTCAGCACGATAAACTTCATCTTAGACAAAGAAGCTCTGAATAGAACAACTAGGTCTAGTTTCAGGTTTCAAAACTACTTCATGGTCATTAGCACTAAAATGTACATCTTCAATGTAGGCCAGCAGATGACAGTGCACTTTTGGCCAGAGGGACCAGGTCCAGTATTTTTTTGCTTCCACTAGCAGCTTTCACTCTGTCAACATACTTCTTTCCCTTGACGTGAGAACGGATTGAAGATATTCCCATGCTACTTATTGCAAAGTTAGGTTTACACAAAGAACAATGGCCTTTACTTTTATCACACTTCACTTTTTGTAACCCCAGCCAATCTTTAAATCTTTAAAAGAGGTTTTTTCTCTGAGTTTACTCCATTTCTTCTTAAACAATGAGGTCAAGATAAACAAGTGGGATTTGCAGAATACTTACAATGGGCCAAGCTTAGGAACAGTAGTTTTTTTTTGGGAGGATAGAGGAATAGGAGTTAGAGAAAGGGGAAGGGATGAAGTGAAGAACACAACTACTACTGTACTGTGCATTGGAATGTCAAGGTCAGGCAGTGGTACACCAATAGTTTGAAGTGGAGTTTGAACTTGAGTAGTTACTAGTAGCTCATCACTCATAATGGTTACTGCCGGAAAAAAGTTGGGGTGGGGGAGGGGGAGAGAATAGGAGAGGTTGGCTGCTAATTTAGTCAAAATAGTTATTTGTTTCTTTCTATAGTGTGTAAGGGGGAGGGAGGGCTTAGTGTAGAGACCGAGAATAGAATGGTCAGCAAGTGAGGCAAACATCCCCACTGCAAGATCAACTAATTGTGTGGCAAACAAGATGGACCAGAGGTGGAATATTTGATTTTATGGTCAAAATACAACTATCAGTAGTCCAAATAATATCATGGGTCTCAAAATGCTTAATTCAACATTTCACTCAATGTAAAAGGGCTGAATATTTTTCCAGTATATGATTCAAAATTCCAGTATATTCTAGTATTTCCAGTATAAAAAATAAAATCAAGTATATTACNCAGTATATTCTAGTATTTCCAGTATAAAAAATAAAATCAAGTATATTACCAGTATTTCCAGTATTGGTAGACACCTTGTTTATTCAGATAAATATGTGGCTAAACCATGTTGATCCACTCCAGTTCAAATCAGAATGAAACCTGCACCTTTGTCAACTAAATGTTTCGTTTTATTGATGAGAAAATTGCCAAGTATCAAATAGATTTATGTACAGGCTCAGTATTTATGTGGTGCAAAAGCAGGTAAGGTGTAATTGATATGGAGTGAAGTTGTGAAATTAAATTAACTAATAACCCTTAGTTTGTACTAATAGCCTTAAGGTGTGACAATGTTGAAAAATTTGACAAATGTATGACTGTCTGGCATGATATATAGTTACCTCAACTGAGACAGTGAACGTGGGTGCATGCACAGGCCCTGACTGGTCCACTGTGGTGTATGCTAGGCCTGGCCGTAACTCATTGAGTGCACACACAGCATTCTTGGGTTGAGATTGTGCAGATACACTCTTCTTGCGTTTCTTCCTGGCCGGCAGGCCTGCCAAGAGAAAGACAAAAAAACAGCTCACAGATAAGTAAGATTCAGAAACTTATTTAAGTTCAGGCTATTTAATATGCATTTTATAAATATCATTGAATCATATTAACACTAGAGAGGTGATAGTTTTTGATAAGGATGGATCAAGAAATGATTGTCGCTCAGTATAACTGGGAAACTGTTAGGACAAGTGAATGATTTTGTGTATCTGGGCAGAATGTTCTATAGACATCGAAGGATATATAGTGAAATCGACAGTCGAGTGAATGCATTTCAGAGGGTAATTGGATGTATGTGGACTATTGTCAAGAATGAAGTAGTATTGAAAGAAGCAAAGATGGCAGTACATAAAGGGTGTTGATGTCAACATTATTTTATGGATGTGAAGTGTGGGTTTGTCAGAAGAAGCACAAAAGTAAGGTGAATGTGGTTGGAATGAGATATCTAAAGAATGTATGTGGAAAAACTTGTATGGACAGTCAGTAATGAACGGGTGCTGAAGGAGTGCGGTTTGAAAGGGAATCCAATAGGTCAATGTAAAATAGGTGTTTTATGTTGGTTTGGGCATGTTGAGAGTGGATCGAGTGACAAAGCAAATATATGAAGGTAGATCAAAAGGGGTAGGCCATGTAATATGTGGCTAAATGTTGTAGGTGAATGTGTAAAAAAAGAGAAACATTAAGAGTTTTAAGAAAAAGAGCATATTCGACTCGGTGTATGGATGTTGTTAAAGCAAAGGAAACATGCTAAGATATGTAAGTGTGGAGAAAATTAGTGAGGATGGATTAAGTAAAATATTTTTTGAGTTGTATACAGAGCTGTTTCTTGCCTACCCTTTAAGGGAATGGTATGATTAGGTATTTATGTAAATATTTATTAAATATTAACATGTTTTGCTATAATGTGTTAATCATAACATTTACACATGAAGTTAAGTGTTAAATTAATGGTATGGTTGTTAAGTTTTTCTTTTAAACCACAATAATGGTACTGAAACACCAATAAACAGTCTTAGAGCTCTTTAAAAATAATTAATTCAGTATTTTTTTTAAAAACTTTTAAATTTTGTTGATTCTCGAATAACATTAAGGACTCTAGGATCTCATCCCTAATTAGCACACTTATTTAAGATAACTCACCCTCTGAGCTATCGGTCAGGAGCCTCTTCTCGGCCTTCCGAGGCTCCGGCATTGGCCGAGCCACATCCCCCACACCGTTGCTTGGTAACTTTTGGTCACCATTGTTCATGTGGACTGTGAGAGATCCATCCTGTATCAGATGGTCCACGGCTGTGCCAGTAATTATGTCCTGATGTAAGAATAATCACATGATACAATTGAATTAAACTGTAAATAATGGTTAGTCCACAACCCCTCCAAAATAATTTACAAAGTTAACATTTAAAGGTGTATATTTTTGAATGAGTAAATATCTCCCAGCAGCCTATTAAATATTCTAACACCGGTTCTAGAATGATTTTTTTCAGATCCATTTATTGATGAGCACAAAGGTGCAAAATAACAATGTATTTACCTGATTCAATGACTACATAGTCTAAGGTGTCACTCTCATGTTAGACTAGAGTGGCGATAACAAGGAGATCAGGATTCAAATCCCGGTCGGATGTACTGAGGATGGTTTTTCCACTCTGCCTTCACACAAATGCGAGTATACTTTCTCTGAATTGATCAGCCTTCCTAATCCCTAACTCAATAGCATAATTAGTAGATATGTGTACAATCTGAACAGGTAGTAAGAAGCGATGCTAAAAAAAAATTTACGTAGGGTAGTTTATTTATATGAGACAAACTGGGTTGGATACTTACAGTATGATTGTTCTTGGTCGCAGGTGACTTGTCAACTGTGATTGCATCTGGAAAAAAAACACGCTTGTGAAACTGTCACAATGCAAATGCTTAATACACAAAAACACATAGGCCTATTTAATTTATAAAATATAAATGGTTTTAATAGCAATTTGTATATGTTATGAAACAGTGCTGTGTTGTAGAGTCAAAAGAAATTTTGGGTGGAGTCAGTAAAAATATACAGACTCTGGCATAAAAATAAAAACTTAAAATACTCTAATAATATAGTAAATATATCATTAATTTTTCATTTTATAAGTATTTACTCTTTAAGACTGATATTTTAAATTTGAATGGATAAATTTACCTAATCTAACCTAACCTAAATAAGCCAAACCTAATATAAGCCAAAAAGATTGGTGGATTGGTAAGGCGGAATTCATATCAACCCACAGGTCTATCGTCTGTTATAGTCCTGGCCAGTGAACGTGTCTCAACTAAGCTATGAACTTTTAGGACAGGGGGGTCACATGGCCAAACTGTTAAACACTGAAAAGAATATGCCTTCTCCTCTTACTTATCTCTTATTACTTTCCGAATCTCTTATTTAATAGTCAAAGGGATTCGCCGACAAAGCGGCTCAGAATGTTATAGGACAATAAGAGTGATTATGTTGTTAACTAAATAAAACAAAATTTTAGTATTGGATAAAATATTTAGAGGTTATTTAATTTTTTAAACACTAAAAATATTAGGTTTGGTTTGAATGCGCATTTAGGGCCATTGTGCCCTAGGCAATGTGTACACACTGATTAAAAGAGTTAAATAAAGAATAGGCCTATCAAA
>CABFOV010005360.1:1272-11805 GCA_902141375.1 Timema poppense
TTTCGAAAAACATAAATCCAACTTATACATTTTTTTTCATAATATTAGGAACATACTTTAAAACATTAAGTGTCAACAATTTTTTTCATAATCTATTGTATTGATTAAAGTTAATTAATTAATTACTTTTACTTGATTTAGTGAGTTTTCACTGATAAGAAAATATACTATTAAATGTTGACATAGTGATCTGATTATGACTTAGTGAGATTTTTCTGATTAAAAATGTGTTATAGAAGGTTGATTGAGTCATTATTTTAGAATCATGATAACTACTGGTTAAACTATTTATTTTAATAATCATTAAAATGAATTTGTTTTTAAAGGTCTTGAATAATAACACATGATTTATTACTGATTTGAACAAATTATATCCACTTAAAAATACATTTTAATGTTTACTTATTCAAATGTCAAATAAATGCCATTAAAATTGTATTAAAATTAGAAAACCAACAAAGGGAACACAATTTTTCTCATGTTCATTACATCAAATCTGTTGAATTTCCAAAATAAAAAGGCATTTTGACAGTAATTAAATTAGAAAATAAATAATACTATATTGATTAATCACTTTAAAAACTCTTTGTCATGGTACATGACATAATTCCTACTATTTCAAATGTCAAAATAGGAAAGAAAATTATATTGACTTACAATTAGAACTTGAATAGATTAAAAGAAATTATATTGACAATCCATAAACAATAGAGTTAGGGTACAGAGTGCATGTTTAAAGGCTAAACTTATCCAAGCATCTTATTTATTTTCAGAATCTAGAATCCTTGGTTCTGGGACCCTCTGATTCATTTTGCAATCTGGGATGGAACTATACCAAGCATGGTATATTTCTGGAATAACTTACTTTCGGCACAGAGAATAGGTCATGTTTCTTCTCCTTGCTTATATGAAGTTGTTTTTTATAAATATTTTGCACAATGCATTCACTATCTAGTTGATTTCTTCCACGTTTCCTTACATCAATTTCCTGATATTGTCCAAAGTAACCATACCTCTATTATATTATATTTTATTTGGGCAGTATTTTGAGAAACGAAATACTTTTACCTTTAACTAACAAACTTTATTACCAGCATTCTCAACAGTAGTATTCCTAACATTCTTTGATGCCAGGTTCTTTAGATAAAATAAATAATCGGTGAATTTCAATTCCTTTCCTTGATAAGGTCCACTCTTATTGTTTCTGTTCCTCATTGATCTCGCTGTTCTAAAGATTGTCAGACAATCAAGAGGTGAATAAACAGAAACATACTTTTGGCGTTTTCTATTACACTATTGACTGAGCCCACCTCCATGTATGGCCTAGCTCCATAAACTTATGCTCAATTATGTCTATATGTGTGTTCTGTACAATTCATAGCATAAAGGCACACACACACACACACACATACACATATATATTTTTTTGTTGCGGCTTTGACCGCCACATGTATCAGAGAACAGTCATAATTCTTTCACATTAAAAGGAAGTTGATTCATCCACTGTATCAAGCATGAACCTATTTCTGAGCTTCCGCTTTTTCCGTCTAGTTCTGTCAATGCATTATTAGGGGAAGCCGACTCATAGATGGTTAAATTATACACGTGAGAAATAAAACAAACAAAATAGCCTAAGAAGTCATAAAATATTATTTCCTAATTATTAGTGTTATTGATAATGTTGAATGAGCAGGTGTTTACAGCATAGATTTAACTAACCAACTGTGTAGTTAGTAAGATTTTTTTTATCATCTTTTAAATTATTGACCAAAACAAAGCTGAGGAAAACTCACTAAGTCAGTGGACATGACTTAGTGAGATTTTCTTGATAATATGATGTTTCTGTTGACTTGCTGAGCGTAACAGAGTATTTAATTGTTAGTTCAAATGACAACAAATGACTTGCCGAGTTTTTCCAAAATGAAGAGCAATTATTTACCTATATAATGGTACCAAAATCTAAAAACATGAAAAAAACGACTTAGTGAGTTTTTCCAGCAATCCCACAAAATTAGGGTTAATATAATATATAAAATGAAAATAAAATAATATTTGATTTTCACTTTATATATTTTTACATGTTTATATATTTCAAGTGATTTTACATAAAGCTACTTTGTGATTATTTAATATATAATTTAGTAATAATTATTGAAAATTTGTTGAGTTTTTGAACATTATTTGATTTGGTTTGGATTGCATAGATCAGCTTAAAGGAATTTTTCAATTAGCTATTAAAAAGGGTAGAATCCAACTCGGGTAGTCAAGTGTTTTGCCACTAAGTACAGGTCTTCTTATCTCCTCCCAATGAACCTTTTGATGCATTTTTAAAAAGAATTTAGCAAACAGGTAAGTAATTTTGGTGTGGAATATCTCTCCCTTCCAACACACTAGTCCAACGACTTACATTCTTATCTTGTAATATATTTAAGTGATTTTAGTTTCACATGAGTAGTTGAAAGTGAAAGTCTAACAATAAGGTACCAATAGATATTTTATTTTGTTCACAATGACATCAGGTGAGTCTTGCTGACTACTAAATTTAAATAATAGGCTGGGGTTAATGATTCCTTCAAAACTGACAGTAAATTTATAATGTGTCAAACTTGCAACAAAAATATGGGACGTTCCATTAAAATCAAATTTTGGAGCAAAATCTGCGGCGCACACTTCGTGCGTAAAAAAAAAGAGTTGTTCGAAGAATCCCCCCGTTTTTTAAAACAAAGATGCAGGTGCCTTCCTTCCAGTTAAGGAAACTAATTCTTTGACGACTTGTGTAGTGAGTGCAATGATCACTGCGAACATCCCATGTTTTATATTCCAAGGACCTGGATTTGCATCCTTCTTGTGACACTAATGAAAGCAACAAATTCCTGATCAATCAATACCCAGAAAGAATTAGTTGCATATATATTATAATAATAAACTACATGGGAGATGCCTTCTTATGGGTCGCTGTGGATGAAATGACAGATTTTTAGGGTAATTTTGTTGTGAACCTTGTCGTAGGTAAGATAGATCATAAGGGTATTACCAAACTATATTTGATTTACTGATAAGTGCTGGAACATACGTATTATGTTGTAATATTCGCGAATGATGAATTGAAAGTGTATGACACATGTGAGCTCACGTAGAGAGAGCCCTAGTGTTATATTTGAATGCCATGGCATATATAATGAAAATCGCAGGTGCTTTGAAGTTGTTTTATCCTGATATCCATCATACAAGTTTGGCTCATGGACTGCATCTTGTTTTGGAATACACTAGAGTCCAGTTCTTCCAAATGAATAGATTAATTTCAGTGACAAAAATAATAGACCTATTTGTGAAAGTCCCACATCGAGTCAGAGCTTACTAACTCTTGTTTGATGTGCCGTTGCCTCTGCAATTACTTCTAACTAGATGAGGAACATGGATAAAACAGCCAACTTCTACTATGAACAATTTGGAGTAGTGACTTTTACTGCAAAAACATAGTATTATATTTACATATCTAGTAGTCATAACAATAAAATATTTAAAAAAAAAAATATATTACAATATAATACATTTTTAATCAATAATGGTATTTTAGCGACAGTTTCTAAAATAAAGAATAAAAATCTAATAATAATAACATTTAGCACCGCGTCTTACTACCCGTTCGGGTTATACGCTTTAAGTACTAATTACACTAATGGATTAGGAATTGGGAAAGTTACTTACTAACTCTTGTTTGATGTGCCGTTGCCTCTGCAATTACTTCTAACTAGATGAGGAACATGGATAAAACAGCCAACTTCTACTATGAACAATTTGGAGTAGTGACTTTTACTGCAAAAACATAGTATTATATTTACATATCTAGTAGTCATAACAATAAAATATTTAAAAAAAAAAATATATTACAATATAATACATTTTTAATCAATAATGGTATTTTAGCGACAGTTTCTAAAATAAAGAATAAAAATCTAATAATAATAACATTTAGCACCGCGTCTTACTACCCGTTCGGGTTATACGCTTTAAGTACTAATTACACTAATGGATTAGGAATTGGGAAAGTTGAATTAGAGGAAGTGAGCCCGCATTTGCGTGGAGAGAGTGGAAAACCATTTAGGAAAAACCACCCTCAGTTCACCCGACCGAGATTCGAACCTTTATCTCTCCGTCCTAAGCAGTCGAGCTCAACACGACAAGCGCGTTAGCCAACTACACTACCGAGGCGGGTAAAATCTATATAATTACTTTGTTCCCAACATCTTTGGCTACTTTTTTTTAGGTTTTTGTGCATTCAAAATATATTCTGGGTTTCTTATTTTCATTGATCTAGTGTGCCCAAAGTGAGCACAAATAAAACGCAATAAGCATACATAAATAACCATTGAGCACAAATAATAAATCAAAGAGCATACATAAAAAAAAAAATACAAGTACCAACATGTCTTGAACACTGGTAAAGAGGTCAGACGTCAGAGAGGGGGATTAGCAGGAGGGGGAGGAGGGGAGGGGCGTGGTCACATGAACAAATTCAACCAATCAGCGAGCTGTGACAGCTGGGTGTGCTAGCTACTCAAGGATATAGCATAATATCTTACACAATTTCTTCCTTAAATGCTTGATGATTTTTACTTTTGTGTAATAAAATTCACTTGGTCCATGAATTTATACTATATATATATATATATATATATTGATCATAACCTATGCAATTCACAATATTAAACAATGCTTTTAGACACATGGGATTTTTTTTGAAAGTCCTTACTGGAACTATTAATATTTTTACTATCAATGAATATTATTGAATACTACCAATACTCGTATAGTTATTTTACAGTAAGTAGGTAAACATTTTTGTGTTCTTCTAAATATTTTGCGTCTAAAAATACAAGTTTCGCACACTTTTGGAGGCCCAGTCCAACCCTGGTCTACTTGATGAATGGCATATAGTTTCCGAACAATTCGAAAGGCTACGCTGACCCCAAAAAGTGAACTACTATAGAAGAATTAAATTAATTGTGTTTTTTAGATAATATTCAATCTTCAATACAAAATAAATGTAAATAATTTACTACTTTGTGAGTCAAGAGTCATCATAAGGTGCGTGAACTTGGGCAACATTCTAATTTAATCCAATTTTGGTATTGAATATTATTTTACCACAGCTATGCTTTTATCGTTATATTATTTTTTTAACATTTATTTAAAGTGGTTTATCATATTTAACGTAATACATTTCTCTCTATATTTTAACCGACATTTTAGCTATGTCAATAGCACTTGTGCTTACTATGCTAAGAGTCCCTGTTTAGTTACCAGGTAGAGTCGTTAATTTAAATTTGGTAAACTATTATATATGCCAATGCTAAAAGCTTGTTTGTAAGTCATGTGCGGGAATAATACTTGTTTTCATAAATTGCACGTTAAAAATCCCCATTAAAAATAAAAATAAAATGATATATTTTATGAAATAATATTGATGTAGTAGGTAGGTTCACTTTCTAGCTTGCAAAGATTTTTTTTTTTTGAGACCCAGAAAAAAATTACATCTGAAATATTCTAATGGTCTTCTGGACAAGTTTCAAGGCCATTATTGTTGTCCTGTCAAACGAACACTAGGATTACTGCCGACCGAGTCTTGGGTTCTACCGAGAAACTTCACCTCTCTCTTGGCTTGATAGTTGTGGTGGGGGTTTCCACCCCTATCTTGTAATAAACCTACATTTATGTAACTAATGACCGAATTATAGACGTGATTAAAAATATTATATTTGTAAATTGCACACAATACTTAAGATGGGAGTTTTTTTAATTCAACCATTTTAAAAACCGTGTTTTATGAGTTAATTTTAAAAATATATGCATAAAAAATTAATTATAAAATTCAATATCAATTTAGAAAAGTGTCCATACAGTCATAAAAAAAATCATTATTGGTTCATCTATAATTTCGGTCGCAAATCATTTTTACTGTGTATTAGTAGCTATGCGACCGCACCTTAAAGCCATGTTTTCACATGCCTCTTTCAATGAATAATTTCAATTGATTTATGTTTAATGAAAATTAAAATTAAAGGAATTGGTTCACATGTGTCATTTATCATAATGATCATGTTGAGAATAATCAACTACTGTTTAATTTACTAAAATGGCGCCACGTGTTGTTTTATTTTATACAAATCACTACTTATCTTCCATAGACATTCAAATTGTCTGTAACACTCCAAAAATGACTCGGTCTGTTTGTATCGCCACTTAAATACAATTTTTGAGAAATCTTATAACAACACAATGTCTGTAAATATCTAAATAAATCCTTAAATTTAAATAAAAACGAATTCATTAATTCTTGTACGTGTTCACAAAGCCCATTTGGTTTTAATTTTTCAATAATTATAATAATTAACAATTAATAAAAGCATAACTCCTTTTGACTTTTAATGAAAGCGTGAAACAATAATTCATTCTAATGAAATGATTGTTCTGACGTTCATTTTGTATTAATATTCAGTAAATCACTGAAAATGACACGTGAGAACATGACTTAACATTCACAAAGCTTTATGGAAGACAAATTAAGTCCCTTATAAATAATTATTCTTAGAAATTATAATATCACGTTTGGGAATATTAAACATATTAATAAATATTTAAAATCCACACCAATAAATGAGATAAACTGAATAAATTACACTTAAAAAAACTATTAAAATATGTTCAAAATTACTTACGTGTTAGAACTATTGTATTAACACTGGCAACATTCAATTTGTTTTAAGTTCTTGGCAAATAACTATTGTAGTGTACATGGTAATCGAACCCGGACCCTTGTTTTTGGCGCACCAAAGCTTCACCATTGAGCTACCTACTCAGTATTTGTACAATGCTAACAAATACTTATCAGTCATACTTTAAAGAAGGTTTGGTAAAATAAGTGTGGCAGGACATGGCTTGTTAATAGCTATAATATTATAGTCTAGATTACGTTTAATATTTACCATAAATTATATCCAAGAAACCATTTAAAATCAATAAAAATTGTCCAAACGCCAGCATAAGGCTACCCTGGATCACCAATGGAGTGTGTTTCGGGTTGTTATTAAATGGCTGATGATTTTACATACCACCAACTAACCCTTAAAATATGAGCAATATATGACCCCAGCACAGGATTAGCCCTAGATGGCTCAGTGGTAAGAAATTGACGTGCTAAGTTGGAGGTTCCCGATTTGGTTACGGATTACAAAAGAATTTTCAAAAAAAAAATTAATTATTTAACTTCAATAACATAATATATGTTTGAAGTCATTTCACCTACTTTTTAGCGGTTCGGGCTCTCCGAATTTCTTCGTAAAAGCGTTTCATTGCCTTGGAATGCTTATTCATTTTGCTTTTTACATATCATCCTCTCATCTTTAAACTTTTGTGGGACCAATTTTTTTAAATAATAAAAATAGTTTTTCCACAATTAATACACTTTACACATCTCTAAAGACCTTAAATGCAATTACACTCAGCCACACTGATAAAATCCTTTCATCAATAGTAGCACTTGCTACACTGACTTGAAAACGGTGTAGAGCCTGGTAACAATCCCTAGAGAGAGATGGTGATGGCCGATGAGTCAGGGCGATGAGCTTTACAAACATGTCGAAACCACTGACCACATTTATGGTTTCAAGGACAGACAGCTGGTGACTTGGAGTGAGAAGGGATGAGTTGTCTGCTCTACTCTAACCGGGCCGTTCTGTTTCGGGTATTGCGGGCTTGTATCAGACATATTTTCAAAAACCGTGGGCAAAATATGTAGCACCTCAGCTTGTATCAATTTTCATGAGTTTCAGATTGAATATTAATGTAAATGAAGTACCATTATCGAGTTAAAACAAGTTGGCATTAATTGATTTGCTTCTCCCATTTATTACACACCTTTAAGTATATAAAATAATTGAATATTGATTTATTTGGTAAATGTTTACTCGATTAATTGAAGGTTCATTAAAATAATATTTATTTTAATTAATAAACCTTCTTAGGTACTTTTAACATTCCAAATATGAAATCTTTGCATCATTTGGTTTTCGTTAAAATTGTTGCACTAGATGCCAAAATTTCAAACTTTGAGTAAACACTGTGCTTAAAATACACATTTAAGCTATATTTTATACACTGATTCAAGTTTGGTTTAAGAAGACCTAATATATATATTTAATTATTATATTATTAATTTTGGGCCAACATGGAACACTCAACTACATAACTTTTAACTCTGACCTGAGGATGATGCCGTCGTAGCATCGAAACATGTCGAAGCTCTAAAAACGTTGCAGGGATTGCAGCAATATCCAAGGGACAGAGAATTACGAATAAGGAATTCAATTTTTACATATCTTCTTTCATTCTATATATTTTCAAAATTCTCACAACTAATTCTGTTTAATTCTCAATATAACACAAGACACGTAATACATGCATGATTACATCATCCCATCATAACATTGTTTTAATGCAATTTGACTCAAAAGTCCACAATTTCTAATATGTATTACACTTTTTAGATGTTTGTTATAATTTCAATGATTGTATCATATATGTCTTTATAAGATATCATAGCCTGTAATTACTATTACCAATATTTTCATATATAAATCAAATTATAATGCCTATATTATTATTATATTACATCATATATCTATGTTTCTTATACTTCTGTAAAACAAATTGCACTACTTTAACAAATATTGAATTCTATTATAAATATTCTTAATCTTTCCTTATCACACTATTAGTTAGAGAGACTAACTATGTTTTTAAGTCCTTCAGACATGTTGTTTTTAGTCAGGGTGACTAACTATGTTTTATAAGTCCTTCAGACAGCGTCGGGTTCTCTGGCTGTCTCTTTTTCCTATGTACATCAAACGTATTTTAAATATGAGGGCTCTATACTCTATATAAATGTGTAGGACCAGGTGTTCAAGTTTCTATATTTTATGAATTCATAGTTCATTACTAAGACTTTATAAGAAGTAGTAATATTTCATGACGCCCTAAACAGCAGGTTCACGTTTGTTATTTTCGCAAGGCTACAAGCAGGTCATTAAGCACTTTAGTCTGAGACCTAGTTATGTCAGAAACTGTATGCTGTCTAGTTGGCACCTTTTGTGTTACTATTTGCGGTGCACAACTTGTGAGAATTACTAGTGTAAAGTAGTGGCCCACGTCGATAGTACTTTCTTTAGGCCCTTTGGGTGCTCTATTTAACTATTATACTATTGATTGCTCTGGCAGTACTCATTAGGAAAGGAACGGCCAAAGTCCAATTTGCTTTTGATGCCTGGTTGTTAGCCATCCTCAGTATATATATAAAATATAGAAGATTCTCTTACCGGACATTTCTCCGTGGGTATATGTGGACCTCCTTGAGATTTAATACAAGCTAGCTAGCTTGACTGATATTCTCCTTAGTAACTCTAAACATATGGGATATATAAGTTTGTATCTATTAGAAATTGTTTTCGTAGTATTCATGACAAGGCCTTTCTAAGTTTGGTCTGGCGAAAGCCCCGTAATATTGTTTTGAATGTATTCTCTCAACGTAACTGCCCATGTTACCATGTCTGTGTTGACTTAGACACTTGTTCTTCCAAGCAACAGTCAGTACCTGTATATTTGGAGTTATTAATTCCAACCATTTGTTCTATCTAACTTTGATGTATTCCCTTTTTACTCTGTATCGCCAACAGGTGGTTCGATCGAACATTTTCAACTTTTATAACTTTCAACCATTTAACATAAGATTTTTTTTTTATTTGATGCAATTCTATATCTTATTATTTGGTTGTTATAATAAACTTATTTACGTTACTTAATATTTTTTCTTGTACCTATAAAATATGTTCCCTACCACTTAAACAAACAACAAATTGGTAGAAAGAGAAGTAGATAAAAAGCCCCCTCGGCTAAAAAATAATGTCATTAGCTTCAAACTCAGACATCCATAGTAATAGCTAGTTAAATTACCTCTGTGTGCCTGGTTTTGTGAGATTGTTGAATTTAAAGAAAATGCTGGGCTTTTATTAAATATTTATAATTGTTAAATATAGGCTAATTTATATTTATACAAATACCTCCCCCTCACATCACAGTAATTTCAAATTATGGGCAATTTTCTTCCATTACGAATCCTCTCCCCTTCCTAAGTATTTCAAAACGCTATGTGGGATCATGCTTATATTGACGTTATTCTAGCTTACTACACACCACAGTTATAGTTGAATGGGTGACCTGGTGGTCTAGGGGTAAGGTGTCGGACTTCTGTGCTGGCGGCCGGGGTTCAATCCTCGGTCCCGGCACAGATTTATCTGATTACCAAACCCCTCCTTCACCTCTGACAAGACATCTTGTGAATGTGAGGAATGCCAGGCCTCCACCGTGGTTCGGATTCCACGTTAAACTGTAGGTCCTCCATTTCATCTCACAATCACCCTACCATTACACATTAGCGTAAGTGCGTATAACCCGAACGGGTAGTAAGACGCGGTGCTA
>CABFOV010005360.1:12080-43340 GCA_902141375.1 Timema poppense
AAGTTTGAATACTATTATGTTTTAATAATTCACTAATTTTAATTTCGATGTTTATCTCTTAAACTATAATATACTCTTTTTTAGTACGGTAGACATACCTTTCAAGGTTGTAACACATTTTCTCCTGCCAAAAGTCACTGTCTTGTTCCATTTTATCAAAATTAAGCTTTTTTTCTTTTAATAAACTACAAAATAGCAAAACCAATACTAAATGCTAAAAAAAATAATGTTAATGAAGCTTTCACAAATTCTACCTCATCATTATTGGGCAGGTAAGCCCTTATTGACTAATTACAAATATATCATTATGATATATGTTCTCAGGTAGAAGCCCTGAAGCTCTATCAAATTAAATTTGCTGGAAAATGACAACCAGTACACGGGAATCGAAACCGGGAACTTCGGCTACAAACACTTCATGCTAATGCTTTATCACTGAGCTAATCGGGTACGTCTCGTCCTCAGAGGGGGAGGGGGGGATGGGATAACAGCAATGGCTCCAGAACTACTATTAGTCTAGCATTGCGGTGGGCTAGAATATCCCAACATTGTCTATGGGGCTCCAGGAAATTGGGAGCCTTTAATTAAAAAAAAAAGTTTTGCGGAGGTAGTTGTAAAATTAAAGTTTGGTAAACAGGTAGAGAGATAACTACGGATAAGCAAATAAATAAGTTTTAATTGAGACTTTGGGAAACAGGGGAAAGGGGGCAAATAAAACCTAATAAGGTGAGGCAGAAAATTTAAATTTGCCGGGAATATAGAAAGCTTACTCCAGTAATAAAATAAGTGTTAAATACTGTATTTAGTATTTAGAAAAGGAACTTAGAAAGGGTGGGAGGATATTAGCTTAAAATCTTTCCAAAATAACTATATACTATTCTTTTCATCATTAAGGAAAATTTTAATTTGCCAAGTATGTAAAAGGACCACTCCAAAATAACCACAAAATCTGGAGAGTTTGGAATTTAAAAATAAGGGGTGGGAAATGGCTAAAATAAAAATAAATAAAAATGTATGGTAGAAAATTGTAGTAGTTGGTAGTTAATTTTAATTTTTTATCCGTCTCACCATATGTCGTTGGAATTATTATGTTCAAGTGTGTGTAAGCGTAGGCCCCAATTATTGTAGTTAAAAGTACATTCAAGTCTATGAAGCTATTAAAAGAAAATGGAATCGAACTGGGGACATTTATCTTTGTTGAGCAGTTCTTTATGCTATATTTAGCCATATAATACCCAGATAGGTTCTTATATATTTAAGTAGGTGACCGGGCCTATATAGGTTATTGCTGTTGAGATTACACACGAGTGCAGTATACGTTATAATATGGCATTTAGCCTACATTTTATGAGCTCCTTTCATAATATTTGGTAATAAATCATGTATTCAGCTAAAAGCATGCATATCTATATTAATATTTTTCTATATTTGACCCGAAAGAACCGAATAAAATAGTATCTAGGCAAAATAATTGCATATTTGGAGGCTGCTGGTCAGTGGTATTATTCATATCACATTTAACCTATTGCCGTTAACAGATGGGTCCAAATTTAAATCTCATCAGGATACTCTTTTGATTTTACAATAAATATAAACACTTAGCTTTAAAAGTTTTGTAAAATTTAAAATTACATGCCAAAAAATGAAAATCAATGTTGTAGTCCCCTTAGTATGTTTATTACAGGGATTACTAATTACTACCTGCATCGGTGGGCACGTGGTCTCCATGGTGTGAGCCCACAAGTGATCTATACCAACAGAGTAGCTCCTCAACTGTCCTCACGAGGCTGAGTTGACCCCGTTCCAGACCCACTGCTCCACAGAAAAATTATGAAAGTGCCAGAGATCGACATCTGGATCCGTGTTTTTCTATGAAGGTGTTCTTATTGATGAATTCTAGTAGAGTCCAACCCAGTGGTTCTCAAACCCTGTTCCGCTTTTGAAGCCATAGGGAATCACTACATATTCTGTGAAATAGTTGTCTTTTATAGCTTAATAAAGCAGTCATAGTGGGAAATTAACCACCTTCAGTACATCCAGCCAGGATTCTAGTCTTGACCTCCCCGTCACCGACAAACCAGACTAGACGAGGTTGATGTTTAGTTCGTGTGCTTATCGATAGGAGTTGAATAATGTTGCTGATAAGTGTGTCTAACTAAGAAATCCCGCAACTGCTCTACATACAATTATTTGGCAACTGATTATTTTATTATTAACTGCGTCTTCCATACGAGAAATGTTGAAATTTTAAAAAAGAACAGTCATTTATTTAATAGCATTTGGATATATGAACGAGTTCCACCATAAAGTAAAGCAGAATGAAGTCAGGTCTTCCACTTTGGTGGGTGAATGGTCTAGGCCAGTGTGTCACTCTCGCCTTATAAAAGACTGGCAATGTTGGGGAGATGGGGATTATCCCAGTTGGGGGTAGTGAGGGTGGTGAGGGTGGTGTTTCCTGAATAGTTTTCCACTACTCAGAAAATATTGGTACTTTTCCTCTAAATTCTTTCTTCCTTATCCCTAGAAAATTAGTATAATTATTACATATGCATGTATAGGGGTGCCCACAGGGGGGCTGGGGCGTCGTGATGCAGACTTTATAATTGGATTTTTTTTGGGGGGGTGAGGGGGGGTTAAAAAAATTTGGTGATATGAAAAGCTATAACTACGTTACAACAAAAATAAAATGTGTATACATTTTATCAAGCTTTATTACTAAACCTATCGTATCAGTTTGTATTTTATCCAAATATTCCTAATTCACTAAAGTGGTTGTAACCAATTTTATATGACAGCACATGTTTCACCTGTTAGGACCTGTTAATTGACAGAATTAATTATCAATTTGACTAACGAATAGCGTTACCTATATAGATGGCGTCAATCTATAAAGATGGAAAATAAATAAAATATTTATCTCCACAACGCAACGGTGCCGGAGAACTGGAACTACTCGCCAGTACTTTCTAAGGAACATTATAGGTGATTGAAACCTCGTCTTGGGTTGATATTCCGTAGTTTCCTCAACTATTTTTCCACGCTCTTTTAATTTCTATGAAGTCTCTGGTTCATAATCTGGACACGTTAAAGTTAAAGACTCATTTTCTTGGCTGAGGTATTCACCTAGAATTTTTTCACTTTTCCCCCCCATGATACACCTATCGAAGGGTTTTCAACCTATCGTGGTCGAAAAGAGATGCGATGATTATTACGGAGTGAAGCCGAGAGTTATCTTTCCTAACTTAAGAATAACTAACCAAACCCTGGTAACCGCTAGGATGATTTCCCCTTAAAAGAGAAAAAAATCCTGGGTACTAGCTAAGAAAAGAATCCGAGACCTTTTAGTTCACAGCCAGGTACACTATCAACTACACTACGGGTTTACTTACAGTCAATTGGCATTCACTATTGCGTAGCATATTACAGATTAGCTTTCTTGACTTGGGTCAACACGTCCAGCGGGTCAGAAAAGTATGTTTGAATTACATATTATATGCATTATAGAAATATTTTAGCCCACAATTCAATACATTTACAGACTATATTTAGTACAATGCCAATAACATACCCAATTTTCTATGCACCTTACGTAAAAACTATTAACAAAATATTTACACCATAATTTCATACCAGTTATTTTTTTAACACCCTGTCTTACTATTTGTTAAAAATTTTCTATGCACCTTACGTAAAAACTTAACAAAATATTTACACCATAATTTCATACCAGTTTTTTTTTAACACCCTGTCTTACTATTTGTTAAAATTGTACACACCCGAGTTGCCCAGCCATCGAGTCTTCAGTGAAAATAAAACAATTTCCACTAATCATAAAGCAGCAGTTAAAAAAATCAAATCAAACGCATGACTAAAATAAATACTATACCAACCAAGCTAATATTTTAGACTAAGTAAGCTCATAGTTTAATCAGGTGTAAATAAAACACTTTCCATCCTTGGTCCAGAAAAAACTACTAGTATTTTAATAACTCCCTCCTTATATCCTGGCAAGTAGATACCAACAGTTTCATATAACTTTGTACAAATTTTACATAGATATAAAAGGGTCACTAAAGCATAACTAATTTACGACATAAACTCAGTTCATTTCCGCACTTGTTAAATACTTCAGTTACCCTTTATATAGGTAGTTTTATCCAGCCAACCTAATTTCACTCAGTTTCTTTAAGGTCCACTAACCTTGTCCTCCCATCTGCATCTAAGGGTCTCTTACTATTGGATTTGCCAATCACTCCTCTGAACAAAGTTATATATTCCCCAAGTTGCACTGCATGTGCTCTGTTTTCTTCAAAGACTTCACTATCCGAACAAGGATTTGAGTTCAGGGTAATTTAATCACAGTAAAAGGGTAATTTACTCACAGTAACTAACTCATCTTGTAACCTCCACTCCCTAATGACCTCCCCTTTAAATATAAATATTCCCAAGCAACCGGTTTGAGAACGCCCAATTTTCTCTATCATGCAAGGTAAGATACCACGCTTTACACACAGAACTGGTAATTTTACGAGTGAAATACCTAGTTTTATATTCTTTGAAAGCGGGTAAGTACAACTTTCTGACTAAAAACACACATGGCCTGATTTTACTCTTCTCCTGGTATCCAATCTAATTGCTTTAAATCAAATAGACCCCAGATATAGATATACTGCTCTTGGCTCTTATTTATATTTCATAAAACAAATTACAAAATAGAAGAGATCCTTTCTGAGCTTAGTCTCGAAAATTAAAGTTTTACTTTGCTAACTTTAGTATGTTCAATCAAACGAATAAATCTGTAATATAAAGATATTCTAATTTCATTATATCTAAGTAGTTCCTAACAAAGCATCAATAACTACTAGAAAATCTGACTTATTATATAAAGGTCTTTTTTTTTTGAGCAAAATTTTATCACTTATGATACCTGGGTTATTATTCCTTTCCGAAACATTGCCATAATCAAGAAATTCTTTAATATTTCCAGAATCAAATATTTAACAATTTTAAATTAATAATGTTGACACAAAAAATTACAATCAAAATTTTATAAACCATCCTAGAATTCTTTGTAAAATAGACCTATGTCAACCCAAATGAAATTCATACCTCTCGTTTAAAAGGTTTACCAGGTAAGAATTTAATTAAATATGTTCAATTAGTCAAAATGTTAACATTTTTAACTTATGTAATTTGTTGTAGCCGAGCAAAAGCTCAAAATTATTAATTACTAAAACCCCAATGAAATTAAGGGAAGTTTTACACTTAAGCAAACAGGTCATTGCCATTAGATTTTTATTTTTCCAAACACCGATACACTTAAATACTTATGTTCGAAACAACTTTTACACGTGACTAAACTCTTGACTGATATATTCGTTTGGATATTAAAATAGTACTTTATTAAACGCAAAGGTACCTGGCTGATTATATTTATAGAGTTCATGCAAAATATTAAGGACTAATAAATTAACACAATCATTCACGATTTGTCTAGCTAAACTATCTTAAATTTCAATTTTATCTTTCTCTTGATATGACGCTGGGGCCGGAGCCTGGACTGACGATGACCCTTGAACAGGACTTCCCAGCTGATCCACGGTCTGTGATGAGGTCTCGGGGGCTGGACCTTCCTCAGGAGTCTGCACTGAAGATGCAACAGGCACCGGGCTTTGTTCGGGAACCACGGACTGTCGAGAAGCCGGAACTGGGAGCGGGCTTCGAACAGGAGATTGTGTCGTGGCTGGAGCAGAGCTTTCAGCCGATTCAGATACTGGAACGTCATCCTTCTGCATATCCATGTTGGAATCACCAAAACTCAGGTATCGGTCACCACGGCCTCCACGCTGAATAAATAAGCCGATGAAGAACCCTAACGCCAGTGCAATTATGAGGGCGACAACATATATGGCTATCATTGTGGCAGAAGAAATATCATAGGTCTTTGACAGACCACAGTCCACTGAGATGGGCTTAGCATCAGTGTCATTTTGACTGGAATTGTCATTGCTGGCGTAGTTTTCTGTTGAGCTGGACTCTTCAACATCCCGCCCGTATTCTGCATCACTCTCTTGGTCTAGAACTCTAATATTTTCCGGAATAATGGCATCTAACTCGTCAACGAGCTCCGTGGAGCATGTGGTAGACATAGACCCAACGTCCGAGGTGACCTCACAGAGATGGTCGTCGAATATAACAGTTATGCCCAAAGACTTGAGCTCTTCGTTGCAGCTTGCCAGAGGATTGTTGGACAAGTCCAGAAAAGAAAGTCTAGGAAGGTCGGAGACTGTCTCTGTAGACACAGAATCCACGTTGCAGCCCTGGAGGTCTAAGTACTTAATAGAGGGACTGACTAGAAATCTGGAGTGTCCATATAGACTTAGAGGGTTGAGAGAAAGTTTAAGAATCGCTAGTTTAGTGTTGAACTGGAACGTCTCAGGATGAACGTAAGTTAGGTGGTTGTTCGATAGGTCTATAATAGTCAAGTTTTTAAGGGTGGCAAATGCGTTCTTATCGATCTTTGCGATAGAGTTTTTCTCGAGTTTAAGCTTCTCCAGTTGGTCAAGATCCTTGTGGTTGAAGCTGTCCGGTCCCAGGAGGATAAGTTGGCCCCGAGTCATTTGAAGCGATCGTACTCCAGTGGGGAAGATGTTGGGAATGTTGTATCTGCCCGAGCAAGCCACCTCCTTGTAGAGGTCGTCGCAGGTACAATTCACTGGACAAAACTCCGTCCAAGAGCCATCTATAGCTTTAGAGTCCGTCCCCAACACCGCCAGAAGCAGGAACACGTACAGATCCATTTAAAGTCTGAAAAATTATGACAAATGTTTTAAGTGAAACTTAAAAATGCAAACAATTTTTAGATGTCCGGTGAGCCAGTTATATACCCGGAACCAATTTACCTAGACAAAACTTGAAACTCGCCAGTTTAGGTGTCATCTAGACTTATTTCAAACCAATTTTACGGTATTTAAATAATAAAGTTAATTGATACATTAACTTGTAATGCATCTTGTCAGTTTAGATTCTTTAACGTTAGAAATCGAGAAAGGTGATACATTAGGCCCACATCAAATAGGCAAGATTTCAGGTACAACCAGGTTTTATTTAATTGATCCAAAACCTGCTATTATAGAGATTACCACCGATCTAAATTTCATCCTATGTATTACAGAATTAATAAATAATGTTAAGCCAAAGATGGAAACAGGTTGAACACTGAGCTCAACATTATGGCAAGCTTACATTGCTAACTTCCCTTATGGCTTAAGTTAGCCTGAAGGAACAACTGCCACCTTCAGGGGAACTGGGCAAATAATTTATGTCTGAAAATTATGTGCGCAGAGTAGACGGGCAGCCGCTTGAATTGTAAAGTTATTTTAATGTTTTATAAACAAGCAAATACTAGTTTAATACCTCTAACATTTTAAGGGTTACTATACATTTGAATTTTTAATCAACTGGACGAATTAACCGATTCAGTTTTGCTCATTTGGCCATTGTTGCAACAATCCAGTTTATGAAAAAANAAAAAAAAACTCTTGCCAATTGAATTTTGACAAAGTCCTCCCAGGCAGCAATAACTACTTAAGGCTCATAGGTCTATAATATATAGCTGAGGAATAATTCTTAATGCAATGTTATAAGAGCGTGGAACAAATCCCCGCTGACGGATGCAGTCAGAAATATACACCAAAACCATTGAACGTGGATAATTTCTGACTAAACACTTGAAGAACAACAGAAGTTCCTAATACCGAACTTATTTAAGTATTAAATAATCATTTGGATAAAAACTTCATAAAGGCTGTTTTTGGCCATTTCGAATGGCACTGATAAGATAAGCATAGATAAGCATTGTGAAAACATTCCTTCACATTAGGGACATGCAAGTTTTTATAAGCACCGCACCTTACTACACATTTGGATTATACGCTTAAGTACCTATTACGCTAATGAGTTAGGAATGGGGAAGGTAGAATTTAGAGAAAGTTAGCCCGCATTTGCGTGGAAGGAGAGTGGAGAACATTATAGGAAAAACCATCCCAAGTTCACCCAACCGAGATTCAAACCTTGATCTCCCCAGCCTTATCATTCCAGCTCACGTCATTAACAAGAAACTCGCTTCATCCCCATTATCATAATTACTCCGACACTTTTCACGGTGATGGGGATGAAGCGACAATTTCTTGTTAATGACGTGAGCTGGAATGATTAGGCTGGGGAGATCAAGGTTTGAATCTCGGTTGGGTGAACTTGGGATGGCTCTTCCTATAATGTTCTCCACTCCTTCCACGCAAATGCGGGCTAACTTTCTCTAAATTTAACCTTACCCATTCCTAACTCATTAGCGTAATTTGTACTTAAGTGTATAATCCAAATGTGTAGTAAGGTGCGGTGCTTATAAAAACTTGCATGTCCCTAATGCACATCCTGACATACCTCGCGCAAAGCTGAGTTGGGCCTGCTATGATGAACGCTTCATGTAGCTAATAAACGAAAAAAAATGTTTGCAGATAGTTTGTATCTAAAAAAATTGCTATCGAAATTAAAAACGGGAGGAGGGGTTACTTAAAACAACTTTACTAAACAATGTAGAACTACGCGCTCCACGTGCTTCTACTCGTATTGGCTAGCACGTGTGCTCGCATTTTTATGGAAGGACAACTAGTTTAATACACCAGTCGGGGATTCGTTCTTCATCAGCAGTAACCAAAATATGTCACGCGACACCTTTTTACCTCATGCAAGAAGTTTGGAAACACCCAAGGGTAAAGTTTGGTGGCAATCAACGGGACAAGATAAACATCGCTACCTAAAACTTTTAATCTGATACTTGATTAACCAAAAATTTATTCTTAAAAATACAGAAATATCTAGTGCAGCATACTGAAAGGATTCCTTCCGGAAAGAAAATTAAAATAATTATTCATAACAATATAGTTTAAACAATCTATTTCCCATAGAATTTAACTGAAAAAAACCCCACTAGATTAAACAAAAAACAAAAAAAAAATCGAAAAATTTATTAGCTCAATATCTTTGAGATACGAATTATTGCATTTCTGAGTTGAAGTTAAAATGATAGAAACGAAAGACTAAATTCACAACACATTCTAGCCTCGTTTTATTGAGGCGTCGGAAACGTCCAAACAATTTTCCCAGTAAGAAAACTAGCAAGCTGAGGACTAAAACAATTTAGCTCTAAAGCGTCTCCACAAATAAAAACTTTATGCACAAGTTTCTTTAGAAATTTAACCTAACAATTCAAAGTGAAATATTTCATATCTAGCTTAAATGCTACCCACTCAAAAATCAATCCAAACATTTAATAATGCGTGTTAATTAACTTGTCTGCGTAATCGATCTATAGTCATATATGGACCGTTGGGGCGTAGGTTAGTTGACCACTAGGGATTATATTTAAGATCAGCTGAAGCAAAGAGATATCAATTGGGTTGGTAGAAGATCTAGCCCATGTTGTGACGTTTTAGTTTACGTTCGGGTTTGGCAACGTTCATTCGTTCAAACACAAGAAATGGGCAAGGAAATAAAACATTTAAAATGGAAATAACCCGTTCATATATAAGATTTGAAAAAACACTTGCTCAAATCAAATGTCTGTAACGCTTCAGTCGAGTTCTGACGCAGCAGCCACGGATGCGCTAACTATCGTCGTACAAACAGCGAAACAATATTGTGGCATTATAATAAACTATTAGCACCTAGGATAGGAGCGTTTTGTAACCACCCGATTATATCAGCAGCACTAAAACAGCACTTGCCACGCAGATATAAAATTCTGTATAAACTTCACATAAGTTAATTTAATACATGAACATTTAATTAAATACCTGTATATTTAGTATGAGAATAGTTTTGGAGTTGTTGGCTAACGCGCTTGTCGTTTGAGTTCGACTGCCGAGGACGGGGAGATCGAGGTTCGAATCTCGGTCAAACTGGAATTTTCCACTCCCTCCCCGCAAATGCGAGTTCACTTCCTCTAATTCAACCTTCAATTCCTAATCCATTAGAATAATTAGTACTTAAAAGCGTATAAACCGAACGGGTAGCAAGACGCGGTGCTAAATATTATATATAAATAGTTTTGGATATAATCTTAACATTAACAAAGCAATAATTTGCCACAGTATAAAGAAGCGAACACAAATTTATAAAATTTGCTGGCCTAGGGCAATTTAATATAGTTTAAAGAAAAATATAAACTTTTTTTTTACTAGATTGATTGAAAAATACTATATCGTGAGTTTTGATATCTAAGGAACAGCCCAAGAGTAAAAGTTCGCTCAAAGCCTGTAAGAGAGATTTAGAAGAGTTGCATAGTTTGGCTCTAACATTTCACCAGGTCTACTTTCACACTAAAATGAAATCACATGACCTATCAAATGAAAGGCATTTGGCATTTGACAACAAAAAGTAAAAATCTTATCAAATGAGATGCTAATATTTAATGGAATAAGAAATAAGTACCCGAACTTAAGTAGATTTGAAATGCCAGCTAGAAAAACCACAAAGAGTTCAATCAGATTCGAGCCTCACCCTCCTGCCACCAGCAGTACACCATTATATAAAGTAGTTTAGGAGCTGTTGTGGAAGGCGTGTAAGTTTGAAAACATTTAATTAGTCCTTATTTTAGACTTATGATAGTGCTAATATATGTACCTCCACCTACTTAAATACATTAAATTTATATCTATTATACTGAGAAATACGATTAGGTAGATCATTGAAATAAAACAGCAAGAAGACCCGTACCGCTCGACCAATTTGCTAATTTATTATGAAACCAAAACTAACCATCCCCAAATTGATCAATTACCAATCGGCGAAAAAGGGGAGTGGCGTGGGGATCAGAAGAGTCGCTCTAAGGTTACACAACATTTTAGTTGATAAACATGCTAATAAAATCCTAGTATTTTCTTATTGTGTGAGGCTACAATTGAATATTTGTACAACGATTGAGGTTCTCCAGCTCATTTAGTTGTAAACGGACACAATCTAAGGCCGGTATTACACTATCACATTTTTCTTTGATCAAAGAAATATATTACATATATTTCTTTGATCAAATATATGATAAAAGATTTAACGCCGTCTTTGATCAAATATATGATAAAAGATTTAACGCCGTCTTTGATCAAAGATGTGTTATTACACTACATCACATTTCTTTTACAGTCGCTACAATATATGTTATTAGAATAATTGACCCCAATGGTTTAATTCCAAGTGCAGCGACTGTGAGTGTTATTGTTATAATCTCATTGCTGCTTGGAACTAAAAGAAAACCTGTTAAATGATTGTGGATTTTTCCTTGGGTTGGGAGACGAAATTCAAGAGGGATTAACAGTTGCCTGCTAAAGGAACTTCAAACTGAAGATCCGGAATCTTATCAAAAATATTTACGCATGAACGGTGAAACTTTTAAATATTTGGTAGCAAAAGTCACTCCATTAATTAATTAAAAGAAAAAATACCTAAGAAATGCTATGACTGATTCGCACATGCAGGATAATCTTTCAGGCGCCATTTTCTTTGATCAAACCTTAGAGCATGTTCTATAACGAAAATATATGATCAAAGATCTGTAAAATATTTCTGTGATCAAAGATCTTTGAGGAGTCGTCAAAGTTACATCACATTTTCTTTGAACACAGATCTTTGATCAAAGAAATTTGACAGAAATGTGATAGTGTAATACCAGCCTAAGGGCCAGTTTCATAGTCAAATTTAGTACGCCCCGAGTGCGGCGCTACACTAAGTCCATGACGACACCTACCTAAACCAGAATGGAATGGGCCAGTTTCCTATGTGAGAACGGCCCATTCCATTCTGGTTTAGGTAAGTGTCGTCATGAACTTAGTGTAGCGCCACACTTGAGACGTACTAAATTTGACTATGAAACTGGCCCTAACTTTATACACAATATTAAGAGACTTTTCATAAAATACACAAACAGTTGTGCTTGGCCACTCGAGACTCTCCTCTAACTTTCTACTGCTGAAGCACTCCATTACTTCACGTCACATAAAAAAACCATTTATCGATGGTTTTATTCTTGTCACAATTTCATACTAAAGTTATTAAATATCATTTGATACGGTTCAGGATTTTTTTAAACTAAGATATGAAAGGGTAAAATTTTATAATTTAAAAGAAATCCCACTGGTGGTCACACGGTCTAAGACCGTAGGCCTAACTATCGCAATATACAAGACCACCTACGATGACATCGTGATTCAATCTCAGTCAGCTGGACCGAAGGTGGCTTTTTTTTGGGGGGGGAGGGGGGGTGTTACCTCACTTGATGCATGCAAACGTGGGTGTAGCTCAACTAATAACCTTCACCGTCCCTAAACCATTGTTTTATGTATTCATAACAGAACTTAGCGAAATGTATTTGTAATTTATTTGAATTAGCAGTCTTTTTACCAAGTTATTCTGAAAAGAACTACATATAGAGATGCCTGCATTTAACTATTAGCACCGCTTCTTAGTACACGTTCGGGTTAAACGCACGTACGCTAATATGTAATGGTAAGGTGATCGCGAGATGAAATGGAAGACCTACAGTTTAACGTGGAATACGAACCACGGTGGAGGCTTGACATTTCCCACATACAAGCTGTGATTAACACAGCTAGTCAAAGGTGAAGGGCTTGGTAATCAGATAAATATGTGGCAAAGACCGAAATCTTGCCCCTAAGCCACCAGGTCACATATCTTAATACCAGTATAAATATTTGTGAATAATTAAATTAACAAGCCCAGGTCTCCACCGTGGTTCGGATTCCACGTTAAACTGTAGGTCCTTCATTTCATTTCACAATCACCCTACCATTACACATTAGCGTAAGTGCGTATAACCCGAACGGGTAGTAAGACGCGGTGCTAATAATAAAAATAATTAACAAGCCAACATTTTACAGGATTGTTCACACCCTAAGCCGACACGAGAACGGCATTTGATTCAATACACCCCTAGTGAGATACTGGAAGGATTGGATTAAACACGCCAGTCTTTACGATGGAAGATATTTCACCTGCGGCAGACGTATTCAATTTGTAGGTTAGAAGGCAAGATTTAGTGTAAGCCTAATTTCATGTGTAAAGAATCACTAAACTTTTATACAAAAGACAAATACTTTTATTTAAATAGCTAATGTCAAGTACATTTAAAATGTAACTTCAGATCTGATATCTTAAAAAAAATACCCATTTCAAAACGAAAATGACTTCCAATTAAAAATTGAAGCGTGAAAGAAAAAACATAACATTTTTATATTTTGATAAACTACTGGGCTAAACGGGACATTTAGACAATTGAAATCCATGCGTGAAGGAATCCACGCGTGAAAGATTAGAAAGAATAACTATTATTTTCGAAATTTACCAAGCCCTCTACTTGAGAGATTGCCACTTCATAATAATATTAAGGCTGAACAGCAAGAATTGCAAACTTGCACAAGTAGCCATTATAGAAACCCTTAAAGACCTAGAACTTTTCTCTCAACTTTAGCAACAATAATCTAAGATTTAAAAATGACGATACAATCAAAAACTAGAGCTGGAGTCAAATGACTGCGCATGAACATTTATTAAGATCAATAATTATGTTTAGTGATAAAATAGTGAAATACTTTTTCATAGAAACATTTAATACTCTGTTAAACTTAAACTTTTTATGTAATTAATGTAGATAACATAATTTTTAATTATAATTTCAATTTTGCATTACCTAACTTTAAAGCTTGTAGTGTGTGTTTGACGAATAATGTTAAGTAAAAGAATATGATGACCTCGTACCTCAATGAAATATCGCGTACAAGAATACCACCAATCACAAGAGTTCACGTCCGGAGTTGAGGACCCATTGCACTTACATCCACCAGAGAACAGGTATTTATACATACTATGCTATGGTATGACGTCATTTCAGAGCACTGTCAAGGGGTGGCACCTAGTGGATAAAATGAAATGACGTGGTGCCAACTATAACAAACCATAAAATTGGTATTAAATACAGATATATTTTGTATTATTATTGTAGCTTTAATATTAAAATTAATTACAATTATAGTTTTGTAGTTACAATAATAACAGTATTATAAATGTTATTTTAATAATATACATATTATAGATGTAGTTTTAATATTAACAATAAGTACAGTGTTAGTTCTGTTAGCATAATAATAATATTATTATTGTAATTTTAATTATCAACATATTATTTTAAATATAATTTTAATAATAACATTTTTATTGCACTAAATATAAAACACATTATAGGTAACATTTAATAATTAATAAGTGATTTAAGGTGCACATTTATAGCATAATATTACTGTAACAGGTATCTAACGCGAACCACTCAACCCTAATACCAAAAATCGGAAAATGTCGGTGTTAGCTTAAACTCAATCACAAATACAGATTTATTATAGCAACCCGAGGGGAAATTGTGGTCCAGTAGGTATATTGACACGCAAATGTTGGTACAATTCTTCTAAATATGACCTTCCTAAACTCTAAAACAATTAGCGTAATTAGTACATAAGCATATAACATATAAACGGGTAGTAAGACGCAATGCTAAAAGAAATAATTAAACATCGACCGTACAACAGTTAGGAAATTAGTCCTACCATAACTCAGTGGGATACACATGTCTTATAATTGTTTCGGTTAGTGAGGTTAACTTGGTCAATCAATTTATTAGGTTGTATCAGGTTTAGATTTCTGACAAGATCGAAAATGTATCACCACCAATTTTAATATATTCACTAGTACAAATTGCTAAAATAATGGTCTGGTGGAGGGTTGTTGTGTATGTATTATAATTAATTTATGCTATGTCATTCATATCTTGGACTAACCTATATTATAGAATTAAAAAATTGTAAAAGGTTTACAAACAACAATAATGCAACTCCGCATTTGTTAAGATAGAAACCCGCCTCAGTGGCGCAGTTGGCTAACGCGCTTGTCGTATTGAGCTCGACTGCTGAGGACAGGGAGATCGAGGTTCGAATCTCGGTCGGGTGAACTGGGGGGGGGGGTTTCCTAAATGGTTTTCCACTCTCCCTCCACGCAAATTCGGGTTTACTTCCACTAATTCAACCTTCCCAATTCCTAATCCATGAGAGTAATTAGTACTTAAAGCGTATCACCCGAACGGGTAGTAAGACGCGGTGCTAAATATTATTATTAAGATGGAATAGGTGAATTTTTTCAAACCCAAACTTCTCAATTTAGGTCATTGGACTAATAATTAGCACGCCTAACTTGAGCCGTAGAAACCGCGGATCCAACCCAAGTGGGTGTCCTATGATGGAATTTGTTCTCAATAAGGATCTACATTCTTTCTCCAGGCGAATTACAAATTTCTTATGTTTCCACTTTCTTACTACACACTAATTAAAATCCTAGAAATCCAATAAAGATATGGGTGAATTTTAATTAAAATTGATGTTTATACTAAATACAAAAACCTTAAAATCATATGTATTGAGTTATTTCACAAATCTTGTTTTATTTTCTCTCACTGTAAGCTTAACACAAGTTTACTAACGACTTAATAGATGGAATATGAGTAGAGCAGTTCAAAAATATGTCTCGACATTTGTATATGGGGGGATAGAAAATCAATCCCAGTGCATCTGGCCGAGATGCGAGCCTACCTCCTGATCACTAGTATTCCAGTTTTTTGTAAGCCAGACGCCTTAGATCTCTAACCACCAATCTGGGAAACTTGACTTGTTAGCCTGAACATTTTAATGATTTTTAATTTTTCAGTTTTTGAGAATGGGGGGTTAAAAAATAAAGGAAGAAAGTACTTTGGTTTGGGGATTTTTTTCCACGTCTTACTACCCGTTTGGGATAACAGTAATTGATTACAGTATAATGTTAGGGATAAGAAAAACAGAATTTAAAATGTGTGTGAAAGGTGAAACCACCCCTAGTATGATTGGGTGCGATTCAAACCCAAACTTAATCTAACCAGCAAGCCAAATTAAACGCACTGGCATTTTGTCCACGTTCCCACCATTTCGGGGGATTTGGACTTCAAGTGTGTAAATAAATGCTACTTTTACTTTTTTTTGAAGTATAAGTGTATTTACTATTGAATTATTTTCTCGATGTTTTTAAATCTGCCACAACACTAAAATTAATTTATTAATTTTATATGCGTGTGAGTATTCCAAACACTATAAACTAATAAAAGTTCTAATTACATTTTAATGATTGTTTTTGTATTATTCCTATTAATAACTTGGATTTGTAAATTGATTTTACAGCATATTTTATTATGTAGTTACTAAATGTAATTTACCTTTTAAATCTAGGGGAATAGAGTCAGGTTGTGAGTTCTGGGGGATTCAATTTGAATATAAATAAAAAACTATAAAGTGTAAAAAACAAAACAAAAAACACCAAATTCAGTGAGAATCGAACTCCAACTTTCAAATAACATTTAGTTTAGAAATAAAATACGTCACGGATTCATAATTTATAATTCGCTTTATATTTTATAAGAAAAAATTGTAGATGGCGTTAAGGTCATAATGGAGTATCTTATAAACGTCTAAACATACTTGTGTGATTAAATAGGTCAGTTCCCGTGAGGTTTTCATCGGCTGAACAGCTCTGTCCGTGGGCGTCGAACCAATCGTCCGACCTCTGTACTGGGCTATACTTAGGTAAGAATACGAGACTATGCCTCGATTTTATTAAGAATTGACATTTGAATAACCTTTTAGAAAATACGAACCTGTCAACTTTGTTAACGTTTTACTATATTATTAGTGTTATTTAATAGGTATTGATAACATGACTTGACTATGAATATGTGAAAATAGATCTAATAACTTTGTCTAGCTTTGAGATAGGTCAAATCAGAAGAACATTAGGGTAGGTACTTTGTTAGTCACATTAATTCTTGAAACTATATATATTTTTCAAAAATAAAGTGCAGACATGATATAATTAGTCCAGTGTGGGTAACCCTGTCGTAATTCAACACAAGTGGCGAATTGTCCGTAAAAGTGTGGCTAGTTTGCTTTTGACAGTTTACACAGTAAAACTAACTTTTGTCTGATGGTGTGTGCCGATTGTAATATAACTTTGTATTTCCTGCATTTGAATGGAAGCGTTCTAAAAGTTCTACTTCAGACGTTTAGCCAATATATCTGCATCATGTCGGATAAAAGGATTGTCCAATTTCGCATCATATTGTTTAATATTTTCAATCTGAACAATTTTAATCGTTTTCTTCTAAGACAGTTGTAATTGAATAGTCAAAAAGCGTAAATGTTTTGAAAAAAAAATGTTTAAACAATGTGTGATTTAAATGTTCTATCGGAGTGACATAACTTCTCAAATTTTACATGACGTGGTGAATTTCACTTCTCATTCGTCACAGTTGTGGCTGCATTCAAAACTGTTGTCCACGTCTGGTGTAAGTTCTCTGATTAAATGGATTAAACCAAGTCAAATAAACGTAATCACGGTTTGTTTGTTATTCTTAAATTTATAAATCTAAAATGCGGAAATAAAATTTCTTCTGTACAGACACATGTAACTATACTAAATTTATCGAAACTTGACTACACATAATTGACATGTTTTCATCTAGTCGAACAGTAACTACTCCATTTCACAAGCTGATATTACTATAGCCTACCCTGATTTTGGTTGGAAGAACCTTATATTAAATACAAACATATTTCTTTGCGGCCAACATGGTTAACATTTTACTACTCGATTAATGCTATTCCAGCGGTACTGATATCTATCAAAAGGGACAGCTATAGTAAACTTGACTTTATTTATGAATATATAAAAATAGTTTTAGTAACTTTAGTAACTAACTTCTGCTGTCCTTCCTACCAAAATCATCATATAGCCGGTGTGTAAACTCGTGATCGATTAAAGTAAAGTAACCAACTTGACTCGCTGGGGTATAGCGAGTAAATTCGTTGCCAATTTCTAGTAATCTCGCCCTGTATAATTGAGGCTTTCTGTCTTGCCGGTAGCAACGAAGTTTGGATATGATCCTGGCTGGTTTTACTAAGGATGGTTTTTACTAATTAGTTTCCACTCGTATCACCACGAAAATTCTAGATTTCTGAATAACTGCAATTAATACAATTGATGAAAATATCAAGCAGGTCTGGTGGGATAACAAAACTTAGGCGCAATGAAAATAAAATACAACTAGCCCTAATTTTGAACTGTTGATGAAACATGTGATTTTCTCGATACTTCTATTAATCATTTAGCAAATTATTTTTTATCATTAGTGCATACAAGAATTGAAATTTTCAATAAAAAAAGTAAAGATTACAAAAAAGGTAGGTATACAATTTTAAAATAAAACAAAAATACAATAAATTCTACATAAATGTTTGTCTATAGTTGGCTTAACCTTCCTTCGATCACAGCTTGTAATTTATATATATATAAATGTGATTTATTTAGACAAACCATAATTAATGCATTTATACTAAAAATATTCAAACTAAGCTTAAACTAACATTTTATTTCCCAATAAATAGAAAAAATATTTGATGTAAGACATGTTGACGCATGAAAGTTTAGGTTTTGTTAGGTTGGGATAATTTTTAGGAGTAAAAATTCTAGCTATTGCTTACTAAACACTTAGTGCCACGTAAAACTTATAAGTGTAATTATTTACGTTCAATTATTTAGGTGGGCTTAGGTTTACATTAAAAAAAAAACTAGAACTATCAACAACTTTATATTCTTTTTCTGTGTAGTAATAATGAAAAAATATATTTGCCAGATTATGACAGTGTCAAGGAGGGGAGCTAGCCCTAGTGGGTGCGGCCTTCTAGGACAGTAAAAGTGTCTACAATCCGATGAATAGATATTTATAGCGGAATTATTTGCTATCCTACAGCCATTGAGATATATCTTGTCTTTACGTCCGAAGCTTGAAGTGGTATTATGAGACTCCCGTAGTGCTTTGGAGTCTACAAGTGGCTTGTCAAGCCCTCCCATCACACCCATTGATAATTCAAATACTCAAGAGTACGCCTCTAAGAGACAGGGGCTACGAATTGGCGTACCAATGGCTTCTTAGTCACGTGGGTATAATGGGTAATGAGACTAGATAGTTTGGCATCTAGTGTAAATTTACTTTCCATTGTACAGGAAATCCCGCTACCGTATAGCGACTTTATACCGAGGGTACAACACAGAAGTTGGGTTAAATGGAGCAAATGGTGGGAGACCACATGCCAGCAGAAATCAAAATGGTACCATGGGGTTTTTGCTACAAAATTAGTTACACCATGGTTTTCAGGAGTTAAGGGCACTCGTAAGTTTATTTTTACAATAATCCGCCTCCGGCTCGGAAACGCCTACATGAAAGACCGACTTTATTTGATGCGTAAGGTACCATCCTCACATTGTGTGGTTTGCCAAGTTCTGGAAACAATAGAACACATATTTATGATCTGCCCTGTACATCAGATGGCTCGGGGAAATTACATTCTTAATTATATTAGACTTTTCTTTAGTTAATGTATTACGCTCAGACAAACTTTATATTCTTTTTCTGTGTAGTAATAATGAAAAAATATATTTGCCAGATTATGACAGTGTCAAGGAGGGGAGCTAGCCCTAGTGGGTGCGGCCTTCTAGGACAGTAAAAGTGTCTACAATCCGATGAATAGATATTTATAGCGGAATTATTTGCTATCCTACAGCCATTGAGATATATCTTGTCTTTACGTCCGAAGCTTGAAGTGGTATTATGAGACTCCCGTAGTGCTTTGGAGTCTACAAGTGGCTTGTCAAGCCCTCCCATCACACCCATTGATAATTCAAATACTCAAGAGTACGCCTCTAAGAGACAGGGGCTACGAATTGGCGTACCAATGGCTTCTTAGTCACGTGGGTATAATGGGTAATGAGACTAGATAGTTTGGCATCTAGTGTAAATTTACTTTCCATTGTACAGGAAATCCCGCTACCGTATAGCGACTTTATACCGAGGGTACAACACAGAAGTTGGGTTAAATGGAGCAAATGGTGGGAGACCACATGCCAGCAGAAATCAAAATGGTACCATGGGGTTTTTGCTACAAAATTAGTTACACCATGGTTTTCAGGAGTTAAGGGCACTCGTAAGTTTATTTTTACAATAATCCGCCTCCGGCTCGGAAACGCCTACATGAAAGACCGACTTTATTTGATGCGTAAGGTACCATCCTCACATTGTGTGGTTTGCCAAGTTCTGGAAACAATAGAACACATATTTATGATCTGCCCTGTACATCAGATGGCTCGGGGAAATTACATTCTTAATTATATTAGACTTTTCTTTAGTTAATGTATTACGCTCAGACAACGTTACTTTGTATGCTGTACAATTTCTTTCTAGATATAAATATGTCGGTGTAGAGACGAACAAAATGTTTCCCCGGTTATCTCGTAGACGAAATTCATGGTGAGAAGGCTAGGTAAGTTGGGTCAGAACTGGAGTGAAATAATAGGAAAATCACGAAAGTGAAATCGGGAGTAAATCAAATGAGTGTTCTTGACTTATTGAAGACTATATCTTCAGTGCCATTAAAGAAATAAGTCAAGAATGTTGCATTCTTTCTTTACCATTCACGATAATATGATATACAGGCTTGTCATTATTTCTCTAAGTATAAATCCGTGAAATTTCCCACTTTTCTAAAAGTTCCCATTTTACAGATGTTGAGAGTAGGTGAATAAAATTAACTTTTCAACCAAATTATTTAGTGTCTTGTTTAGAACGGAACACCTTGAGGTTATTGAGAAAATATAAGCAGTCGTTAAACAAACGATCGTTTTAGTGGGAGGTTCAAATATACATACTTTCTGTATAATTTTGAATTTAAGTATCCCAGATTAACCAATATTCCAGGATTTATTAGTTTTTGTTAAAGATTTCTTGCATTTGTTCCAAGAATTATTGTGCTATATTTTATTTGGTACGAAATCTTGTGTTTACCCAACTATCCTAGTTTTCGGCTTCGTAGCAAAACAAGTTCTAGGTGAAATTGGATAGGTTTGAACCTAGAAACGTTGAACTGTCATACTATTTGGGTGGGCTCTAGTCACCATAAGCTTGTCAGTATATTGTTTGGAACTATTTAGTCTATTACCCTTGATTATGGTCATATAGGCCCTACTGTTTATAAAATCGTTTAAAATCTTATGTGATTCTTTTTGGTCGTTTATATTTTTCAATACTTGAATTTATTCTGGAAGTACTAGCACACCAATGTTGAAAAATCTTATGGATAGTCTAATTTCCAGGAGTTCAAGTTATGAGAGCGGTTGAACTGATTTTGACAAATGAACTCATTTTAATTGTTAAAGATACAGAATTTATGCTTAAAAGTAGTAAAAACCCGTAGTTTACTAACTGTCAAGCTGTTATGCTGAGTTCATAATGGCTTTTCTATACATTCATTCCTTACTTACATCACCATAGAAATACAGATTTAATACAATTGTATATTGGAAAATAAAATATTTCTTTGAATAAAAATAAATATTCTTAAAATTGGTTGGTGCTAAAAATAGAGCTTCGAGAGGGGTAGAGAAGTTCTTACATGATGTGAAGGGGAAAATACTAGATTTGATTGAGATTTCACAATGAACGCTGTCCATACAAAGTTAATATCCGTTGAAGAGTAAATCTTAACTAGAAAGTTCAGTGAGGCCTTATTCTATAATACTATTTACAACAAATGGTTTTGAAAACATTTCAACATGAATTCGGGCAAAAAATATGGTGGCAGTTTCCATTTATTCTTACTATCGTTTTCTCATTCTCTTCCTTCATTAATGTGGGTGCATGTAATTTTAAAATTACTAACTCTTAAGATTAATCTGTTAATATCCCGTGTGACAAATATAATTATCATAACTATTAATTAATGATTGCAGAACTAATATGTTGGCTGAGCTAGTCAATTCTTAAGAATTAATTTAAAAGATAAAACATCTTAAAAAAAGATAAATAACAATAATTTATATTTGATTTTTAAACACCTGAGGTAGTTATTGTCTCTATTTTAAAATTTATTTTCAGGTCAATTTACACAAACATTCTTATATTTATTTAACTGGCTTTGTTGTGTGCTCATTATTTTCGGGATGTTGGCAGGATCGTAAAGGTGTGCTTGAATCGTGAATAAGTTACCTATATAAACTGTTGAGTAGGACATTTGTGCCTTTAAAGTAGCCCAAGTAAGTTTAGAAACGGATTACTCCTCGAAGTTAACGCACCCATTTTTATCTCTACGTTTGTTATAGATTAATCTTTGGTAAAGGTGACGTCACAGGTGGAACGAGACACAACAATCTTGTGAAGCACTTCTGTCCAATCAAATGGGATTCCACAGTATATATTTTTATTATCTTAGTTTTGGCACAAAGTTCAGTAATGCTAGTGGCCACGCAAACTATAGCCTACCCTGATTTGCATAGGAATACCGTTTTAGAAAACAAAAATTTATTGTGGAAAGCATTCTTAAATTTTACTAAATTATTATAGCTAGTATAGATTGAGGTTCAAATCTAGATCTGGAGTATTGTGAATTTTCTAAATGGTTTCCCAGTCTTCCTTATTAAAAATGTGGGTACATTTTCTGACATATTCCTACTAGATTATAATAATCAAATGCATTTAACTCTAAATGTTTAGTGAGATTCAGTTACTAAATATACCCTCCTCCACACATTTGCGTTGTTAGAACCTGTAACATGGAGAAGAAACAATATTTAATAGCAAGATTAGAATGGCAATATTATCGACATGATGCACTTGTTTCTTTAAGCTACCATTTCTGGATTTGTTCGATTCCTGTTAGGTATTTATTAACTTTTCCCCATGACACAGTCGGTCAGCTTATATGCATATATAATACCACATATGTACTGATGTGTGTTGTAATGTAATCCTTCATGATATCCTTGCTGAGACCACACTCGGGGTTTTCTCTGTAGTGTCGTGGACCACCATGGGTATGCTTATTGTTTTAATACAGCGTAATTTATATTATGCCGTTGAGTAATCAGCCAGCTAAACCTGTAACGTGGTTATTTTTATTTAGCACCACGTCTTACTACCCGTTCGGGCTATACGATCAAGTATTAATTACGATAATGGGTTAGGAATTGGGAAGATTAAGTTTATAGTAAGTGAATCCACATTTGCATAGAGTGGAAAGCCATTTAGGAAAAATCCCCCCGGTTAAACTGACAGATTTGAACCTCGATCTCCCTGTTCTTGGCAGTCTAGCTCAACATTAAACTAGTGCCACCGAGGTTGACCTTAGTTAAATAGCCTCACTGTTGACTTAAGACTAAAATTGCACTTCTGTCACTTTCGACAGTCAGTTAAGGGTTCAACTACTGTCAGAATGCATCGAGTATATCACCCATTTTCAATTAGAATTTCTAATTCATCCCGGAGATACTTGGCTCTTTATAATACCAAAACAAGGGCAGAAGGAACAATTTTGTTTTAATAAACATTTATAGTGACACTGAACCAATTTTGAAAAGAAATTCCAGTAATTGTTTGCACAGTTCATCAAAATTATATATCACGAATTCTATTGGTGAAGTGTAGTTTATATATCCTACACCATCCCCATTATCACGGATAATCCAGACTAAATATAACTAAAATTAGTCTCAATTGAGCATATTTTCAGAAATGGAGAACTAAGAAATAATATAACTAATATTAAAATAATTTTCTATTAAGATACTTGTTCCAATGTAAATAAGGGTGGGTTTTTCGAATATCGAATTCTTAAGGATAGGTCTACCTTGTCAAAAATTCTAACATATATAAACCAAATTTCAAACTAGGCATAAATTAAATATTTGTAAATTTGTAATAGTTGTTTAATTTATCACTAAGAGAATTTCCAAAGCATGACAGTTTTATATTTCTAGATGGATCCTGAACTCATGAGCCACCAAATTTAAAAATAGGCTGGTTTTACAATTAAATATATCTGACCCATGAGGCCGGAGCCCAAATAGTTTATACGATAGGCTTGGAATAAGGGTTCCTTGCGCCCTTGGCAAGGCCCCCCATACCCCGTGTGTCCAATGTGCATAGATATTATCCTTTCTTCTCCTTCTATAAATCTTTAATTAAATTTCAAAGCAATTCGCAGACAAAGACTCCAAATACCATATCTTAGACGTGATATGTGGATGAATAATATTTTAAAAAATAATTTATAGTATTAAATTGGATGTAATTTCTTTTTCTTAAATAATTATTATTTCCAATATTATAATTTAACACCAAATCATATATTGTTGGAATGCATCCGTAGGGCATTTGAACCCTAGGCGACATCCTAGTTCACCCCATTGATGGATATAACTTTAACTTGGTTAACATTATGCTACTTATACCTCAAGGTGATATCAGGATTTTTATTTTAGTTTAAATAAAGATGGGGTTTTTGACGGTTTATTTTGGAAAATTTGAAATTAAAATTCAATCTCTACAACAATTTTGTTGAAAACTTATTATATCTAAGAATTTCCTATGATTATAACTATATACTAAATCCTCATATTCAGTTTACTGATGTCGATTTATGAAAATTTTGTTCCCTAACTCTATTAAACTTTATGAATGATTGTGTCGTTCCATTTATCTTTATAGGGCCACTACACGATCAATCAGTCAGTATTAATAAAGTAATAATTAACAGTCTGACTTATCGTGTAGGGGCAGTACTGATGTACGGACTGACTAAAATACTGATGTGATCCGAACTTTCTGATAACATCAGTCAGTCTTGCAAGATGTGTAAGAGACTGACCGTGTGCACACACTTGTCAGTATTTCCTCAGTCTCGGTAGCAAACAGACTGTACATGCCCTTTATCACCCTTGTTGCACGTTGATGGTATGAGCAGAGATTGATACAAATAGATACGTGAAGACAGACCGTGTACGGTCTTGTTGTAAATACTGATGCAGACTGTCATTCTTAGGACTAAGTTTGACTGATCGTCTAGGGGTCCTATGAGAGTTATGTTGCCTACTTGGGCCTAGCCCAATAAAATTGTCATGAAAGCCTTTCAAACAAACCAAGGCCCTTTATTTTGCATTTTTTTTTCCAATCCTGTCTTACTATCCGTTAGGCTATGGTCACAGTAGCACTGTATTTGGCCGAAAGTGATCGGCTGACGGCGGTGATTAGAGTAACGCCGTTTTCGGCTGAAAGGTGTTGTTTCTTAAACACTAGCCACCAATTACTATCATATTATGGTCGATATGTTAGCATGATAATGTTATTAATGTAAAATGTGAATTTTTTATTAAATAGGTGTATCCCTGTATTAAAACTTGTTTAGTGATTATCGTTTATTCCGAAAGTCCTATCATGTTATAATAGTTAAAATATTCGTACCAACAAAATTAATAGCTTATTTTTGCTAAACAAGTTAATTTTAAATAAAAATACTTACTTGTAATTTCCATTTGTCACAACCTTACTCCATATAATCCTAGAATTATTTATTGTGCTATAGATTGCTTCTAAAAGCCCACAAAATGTATAAACCTAAGAGTTGTGATTATTAGTCTTTTTTTCAAAATCCCATCTCCACATCCAAATAAAAAAAATCTTCCCTTGGTAGTTTGTGGATTGTCTTCTTTAGATGTTTTGGAACATTTGTGACAGTCGAAAGGATTTTTGACTTAGCTTGAATATAATTTTAAAAACTTGTCATTGTAAGGTTTGTCTTCACTCTTTGGCATGATTTCACTTAATACCTCTTAGGATTTCCTATAATATTTTTTTCGTTTTTGTTAATCGAGAGGATTAACGTTTTGTGTAATGACTTTGGACAAAATAATAATTTTTTTAGCTTTTTACATTGTCAAAGCTGTGGGACATATTGAAGAAACCGAAACTTGACACTTTTAACAACATAGATTTATATTTTGTTTAGTAAAATGTGTAAGGTACAGACATTTTTGTAACTTCCCTACCTTTTGTGTATGTAGAATATAATATTATTACAGAAATTACTGATGTTAAACACGGGGCCCCTACATTGCGAGACAATCTGTTTATTATATAGTTTTCAACTATAAGCTTTAATTAGTTTGAATTAGATTGAAATAAAGTAAAAAGTATTATGTCTTTGTTTTTAAATCCGAACGTTTGAACGTTTGAACGTTTGAACGTTTGAAGTAAAATATTGTTTAAAATGGTAAAACAAAAGCAGTAGTTTAATTTATTTGTTATTAATTTACAGGGTGAGAATGGATTTGTCCCAACTCCTGATACTGTGGTTCATACTGCATGTGGACTCGAGGACAATCGACAGTTCCTGGACCAAACTATGTCCAGTCAACTGCACCTGCAACCCCAACACCCAGGAAGTGACGTGTTCAGGTATAGCAAATGTTCCAGATATCTTCCCCACAGGGGTAAAATTCCTTCAACTAACACGAGGAAACATAACGTGCTTGGGTCCAGAAAGCTTCAGGAGAAACTTGGAACAACTAGAGTACCTTAAACTTGATAAAGATTCCATTTTGAAAATTACAAAACAAGCATTCAAAAACCTTGTACTGGTTTCCACTATGGACATATCCAACAACAACTTGACAAGTATCCACCCAGACACATTTCTAAGTAATATAAATCTTGAATATCTGAGATTATCACGAAACTCAGGTCTCGATATTGGTCAACACACCAACTTTATCAACAGCTTCTCGATCAGACATTTGAGTCTGAGACATTGCAATATACGCACGGTGAGTACCGATACGTTTTCTGGTCTCACTAAACTGTCATTGGTTGATCTGACTTGCAATCCTTTGTACAACTGTAACAAACAAACCACACGGGAGTTTCTTATGTCAGGTATCAGACTTATGTGCGACAACAAATGTTCCAAAGAGGAAAATGCAACTGGGAGTATTCAGACAAACAATAATTCTATCTATTCTTTCAGCGAGTTTAACAGTTGCGATATCATTAAAACAGGAAATACTGCTGGTATCTCTTACGAACTGGTTGAAGGAACAACACACACGCCAAATGAAATTGGTTTTTCTGACATAACCACAGAAAGAGGAAATGTGTCAATTGAACCAACCTCAAGTAGCGCAATTATATGTAAAGCTGATAAAGTGACAGCTTTTAACAATTTGGCAACAGTTATTTGTATCTGTATCTTTGTGTTTGTAATCTCATTGTTAGCAGGAATCTTTTTAGGTTGGTACCTTTCTGGTAATGTTTTCTCAAGCAATGATAAAAATATTGGTGAGTCTAAGGATGATCAAGCTTTGAATCAAGACCAAGAGTCTTTAAAGTTAGAGTAAAAACATATTCTTTAAAATACTACAAATAAACCAAATTAATTAGTATACAATTGTTGGCTGAAACTTATATTTAAATATTAAGTTAACGTTTTATATGACATTTACTATGTGTTATTGTATTTGTATTTAAATTATCACTAATTTTTGCTAGAATTAATATACATATTTTATTAACCTACAAGCTTTGTGAGAATGTGTGATACACGTACATTTCTATATTATGTGTCTTTAAACACAAAAATGGGATTCATTTAAATATAATTGTTGTAGATATCATACTGATAAAAATTTTATAGCCTACAATTTAATGTTGAATTATTGTTTATGCAAACAAAATCTTTATTTTTAAAGCTATTGCATATATTTATAAAATTATGTATTACTAAACCTGCAGTTATTAGCTCAGTTCATAAAGGCTATTTAGAGTATTTATCTTATTACTAATTAAAATACATGGAGGCTATTAATTAAAATACATGGAGGTGTACTTTTAATAATTTACTCTGTTAAGTAATGTCTAATAATTGTCAAATAGAGTAGACTAGTTTGGTACATAGGTAACAAAAATAAAATATTTTTGAGGAGTAAACTATTGAGTTTATTAAATGATATGAATGATATAAATGCTATTAAATTTTCAGTTTATTTTAACTATTTTTGTGTAGGTTTAATGTAATTCTGTAGAACACTTCTATTTAGTTTCTTTTACTCATCTCGTGGAGTTAGTTTCTTGTACTAGTTTGTCCTTGGATTAAAAAAAAACCAAACATGGTTTTCTATAACAAATCTTTGTAAGCAAAGTACTTAAAGAAATTAAATAATATATTGGTTGTTTCTGATGGCAAGATTACTTATTGATCATATATGTCAATCTATATAAAACTGCTTAAAAATAACTAGGGTATATTTATATTTATAGTGGTAATTTTTTTTTAAAATTCATCTGATTTAACTTAAATAGCATGGAGACTGGAAATTAGGGAGTATGAAATGAGTTTGTAAATCATCTATTTTATTAAGAAAATTCCTCCCATTGTTTGGTAATCTGCTTCATTGGTCACACTTTTATCACAAGGGTAAGATTATTTTCTAAACCACACTTAAGATATATCATTATTTCTTATGTGTCCAATATTTTACATCCCAAGATACAATTTCCTTTGAGACAATATTTTTATGTATTTCATCTATTGTTGATGAATAAAATTGGATATGTTATAGCATATGTAATTAATCATTTTTTGGCGTTTTATTTTTGTGATATTTTAATATTGGTATAAAATGTTGTAGTTAATATATACAAACCTTTCTTTGACTCTAATAAACAGAGTACTTAAAAACGAATGACTTTACAATAATTGGTGTAACCTTAATTCTCTAATATTGTGAATAATTCCCAATCGATCAATAACTTTACGAAATAAAATTGTAATTATAATACTTATAGAATTTAAAGTTCTAATTAATAATAACAATCCAAGGAGGAATATCTTTGTTAAAATTATTTCATTCTCTTTAATAATGTTTTAGGATAATTGAATTATATTTTTAAAATATAAAGATGGTTATTAATAACTTTTCTTTAGAATTATCTCTATGATTAAGATATATAATTTTTGTATGAATCAATAATACATTATATACTTGTATCATAGTTTTGGACGAATCAATAAAACACATAAAAACAATAGCTCTATACCAATTATTTTTAAACATGTTATTTTAATTTGTCACCTTTAATAATTAAGTGTAAAATTTGTTATCTCAAGGAAGGGAAGAGATGAGATAACTAGAATAATTTTCAGTGGTGCCGGAAGATCTTTAATAAAAGTGGGGGCTCAAGAGACCCAGATAAAGGAGGACCCAGGAGGCCCTCCCCCAGGAAAATTTAAGATTTTTATGATTCTAGAAGCTATTTTAACTTGACTTTCATGCTATTTTAACTTTACTTTCATGCTATTTTAACCAAATAAGGAAGTAAATATTTTAACATTTTCAATACTTATAATTTTAATGTTAGGAACAGTTTTGTACAAGAAATAGAATAAAAATTATAAAACCATTATTTTTAGTCAAGTAAGCAGGTACTTAAAACTGAAAAGATGGTTGGAGATTTGCAATTTGGCAAATTTGTGTATCTTGCTTATATAATAGTTGTGGTGGAATTATAACTAAATAAAATAATTTATTCAATAATCATATTCATCAAAATAAATTTATACGGTTTCACTAATTTTATTTATATATCCTTAAATCTCAAAGAATTAAAATCTATATCCAATGTGGTGGTGGGTGGTGAGGATGGGTCAGTTCTAAGCCTCACAGCTGCTCAATAGCCTGCTCAACCCCCCATCTAAAAGTGTTTGCTACTCCAAATATATGTTTGTAAAAGTAGAATACCACATTTTTTGTGGAGATTTAAATAATGCGGATTTTATTATTTAACTAATTTTTATCTAGTAATCTTATTTATTAAAAAAATTGAAGTTTTATAGTTTTTTTGATGTAAAACTCAAGCAGTAAAATTTCAGGGTTGCAAATTTAGTGCGTTATATGACAATTTGACACTTATATTTTTTTTCCGCAAACAGGTTTGTTACCCTGGCGATGAAACTAATTGAAAAATGACAACCATAGACGATAGTCAAATATGAGGTGTTGTGGGATTTACACCGATTAGTCAATTTCCACTATTTAAGCTAGTGTGTTGAGGGAAGTATTTGGCTACATAAATATATGATAAATTGTTCTTAGTCTTTTTGGTACAAACTCATAATATTTCAAAGCAGCAAATGCTTTTCCCAGATAATGTAAACAAACACCTCCTTAAATTATTAGTTAATAGCCTGGGAACGGAATGAACCAGGACATGCCAGTGGTAGATCATTTTCGATCAAACCCAGGGGTATTAACATGCACTTTCTGAGCACACCACTTGTCTACTAGCTTAAAGTAGAACACACACCACCCAACTCCCGGTCGTTAATTAATCACTGTAAGAGTGGAAACCCACCTTTAACCAATACATTTTCGGCCATATCGGGAATCAAACCCGGGACCTTGAAATTGGTAGGCCAACTCGCTACCGACTGAGCTAAGGTGTTGGACATTGTTTATAATAATTACCATTCAGAAGAATATTTAACTATCTATTATTAATAAATTTAACGCCCATGAAATATGCCTCACATTTAAGTCAATATTATGTTTATGATTGTAGTTATATATTTCCTTTATCACCGCGTCTTACTCTACCTGTTAAGGTTATACACATTTATAATAATTAATTGAGGTAGGGATAAGGAAGGAAGTATTTTAAAGGTAATCTATCCGCATTTGTGTCAAAGGGTTGGAAAACCATTTAGATAAAAACGACTCTCGGGATTTGAACTCCAATCTATCCAAAATCAAAGGCTAGGCAAACTAAACCATCCAGCCAATGAAGTGGGTATCAATTTTTTTTCGCAAAAAACCATGGCGTGTTTCCCTTTGTTAGGCCTACAAATGACATATTAAATGGTGGAGGAAGCAGCCAACTTAAGGGTACCCTTAGTCCCCACAATAGGGAGGGGGAATCTGCAAACTTCATGGTACCCTTAGTCCCCACAATAGGGAGGGGAAAGCAGCCAACTTCATGGTACCCTTAGTCCCCACAATAGGGAGGGTGAAGCAGCCAACTTCATGGTGCCCTTAGTCCTCACAAGAGGGAGAGTGAAGCAGCCAACTTCATGGTACCCTTAGTCCCCACAATAGGAAGCGTGAAGCAACCAACTTCATGGTACCCTTAGTCCCCACAATAGGGAGCGTGAAGCAGCCAACTTCATGGTACCCTTAGTCCCCACAATAGGG